>MU107972.1:0-36295 GCA_012274485.2 Sinapis alba
GAATTTGTGACTTGTTTCGGATATTCATCTCCTCTACAAGGCTGCTCTTTTAATATGCAGATGAATTGCATCTAAAATCGCAAAGGTCGGGTATGTCGGGAAGAAGAAACAGCTTATACGGGTATCAAGAGAAAATTTGTTTTGGAAATTGAATTTTCATCAGGCGTGAAATTTTTTTATTAACTAGGGCTAGTAATTAAGTTTAATTCGGGTACACTCGGATACCCGAATGGATCCCGGATATTACTTGTATCCGACCCGGTACCCGATCTAATAAAAAACCTTATCCAATCGGGTATTTTGTTATATCCGGATCCGATCCGAAACCCGATTTTTCGGATAAATACCGGTTCGGATCTTCGGATCCGGGAAATATGCCCAGGCCTAGCGGCTGGTGAGGGAAGCTCATCGAGGAAGCTGCGCAAGGCCGCTGGTGAAGGGAGAGCTGCCCGCGCCTGCTGGTGTGGGGAGCTCGCCGATAGAGCTGCGCTCGGCGACTATTGAAAAAAGATCTGCACGCGGCCGCTGGTGAGAGGAGCTCGTCGAGAAAGCTGCGTGCGGCGGCTAGTGAGGGAGCTTGTCGAGGAAGCTGTGCGCGGCAGCTGGTGAAGGGAGAGCTGTACGCGGCCGCTGGTGTTGGAAGCTCGTCGAGGGAGTTGCGCGTTGCGGCTGGTGAAGGGAGAGCTGTGCGCTGCTGCTGGTAAAGGGAGCGCTGCACGCGGTGACTGGTGAAGGGAGAGCTGTGCACGGCCGTTGGTGTGGTGAATTCGTCGAGAGAGCTGCGCGCAGTTAGTTGATAGGGGGAGAGTTCTGCCTAGTGTTTCTTTTATAAGTTTGGGTTGGTACCTTATTTTCTTCCTCACCTTCCTTTTTGTTTTTGTTTGTGTTTGTGGTTGCTCTCTTTTCTTCTCCACCTTCTCTTTTTTTTTTTTGGGTTGTGTTTGTGGTTGTTCTCCTTTCTTCCTCACCTTCTTTTTTTTGTTATGTTTGTGGTTGATCTCCTTTCTTTCCCACCTCCTCTTTTTTTGTATTTGTGGTTGCTCTCCTTTTTTTCTACCTTCCCTTTTGGTGCAGTAACTTGGGAGGTTCCCTCGAGGATGGATTTAAGTGAGTTTTCGAGTTTGAGCGAGTGCTTTGCTGGGGGAAGCGCCAGAGTTGCTACCGTTGTTGGCAATTTTGCAGGAGCATCGGTTGGTGTGGGGCTTTGGCGAATGCTCCTAGAGTGGTTGGTGATGATGAACATTCTTTGATGTGATGAATGTGTTTTCGTTTTTTTGGAGGCTGCAAAGTATTTGAACCGGCTGGTGAACAGCTAGGATGCCGAGCTTAAGGTCGTTGCAGCTGAGCTTGAGAAAGCCAATGGCAAGCTTGATGCGGTTAAGGGGGAGCCGATCGTACATCGGAAGTTGCCACTTGGCGTAAGAAGTATGTTGCTGAGAGGAAAGTCTACTTCGCTGCAAAATGTTACAAGTGTGGGCGCGGAGCTGTCACACTTTGAGAGTTGGTCTCGTATTTCGTTTGCAAATAATCTTGGAGTGTGAGAACGGAGCTACATCACTGAGAACTGGTCTCCTTTTTTTCGAAATGTTACAAGTGTGGGCACGGAGCTGTCACACTTTGAGAGCTGATCTCGTATTTTGTTTGCAAATAATTTTGGAGTGTGAGCACGGAGCTGCAGCACTGAGAACTGGTCTCGTTTTTTTCTTCGAAATGTTACAAGTGTGGGCGCAGAGTTGTCATACTTTGAGAGCTGGTCTCGTATTTCGTTGGCAAATAATTTTGGAGTGTGAGCACGGAGTTGCAGCACTGAGAACATGTCCCGTTTTTTTTCTTTGAAATGTTACAAGTGTGGGTATGGAGCTGTCACACTTTGAGAGCTGGTCTTGTATTTCATTTGCAAATAATTTTGGAGTGTGAGCACAGAGCTGCAGCACTGAGAACTGGTCCCGTTTTTTTTTTGTGTGATGGTTGTTTTTCTAATACTTTGTTGAAAAGATTAGAATATTTTTATAGAACTAGTTGTACCTCGTGAGAGGTTGCCTACGTACCCCATTGACGGGGATCAAGCCGATCGTAATTCACCTTTACAAAAAAAGTAAATGCTTAGAAATAAAATTGGCAGATCCTCCTGGAATGTTAATTTTTGTATAACAAGAGTGCGCCGGTCTTCTTGTTTGCTTCTTAATCTTCTATGACCTGCTCTCCACTTTGCTGATCTTTGGACGATGAGTCATGGTCGCGATGGTATTGACTTAACAACATTTCCTGTAGATGACGATATTCTTCTGTGTTGTGAGTCGTTGAATTATGGTAACTGCAGTATGTGTGAGCGTCTGCTGAGCCGTGATCGTCATGAGCACGTTTGTCGGTGGGCCGGTTAGTTTATTGGTTGCTTATCTGGTAGGTTCCTCCTGCCTTCCTATTTTTGTTATCCTTGTATGCCTTATCGTAGTGCTGTCGAGGTTCGGAATACTCGCCTGACTCTTTTTCCTCTGAAGATGAGTTTTTGGTGGTAGCGTATTTTTTGGCAAACGCAGCTTTATCCTCCTCGATTTCAATGAAGGTTACTGCTCGATGGAGCGCGTCCTCCAGAGTTTGTGGTTTGTTTTTGAACAGCTCCTTTCGAAATGGTGACTCGTGCCAAAGACCGTTTTGGAGTGCCAAGATTGTTGCCTCATTGAGTACAGTAATGCGAGAGGCGATGGCTCTAAATTTTTTGATGAATGAGCGAAGTGTTTCTATGGGTCCTTGGGAGAGTGTCCAGAGGTCGGCGTTGGATGCACTCTGCTGGACAAACATTGAATAGTGTTTTAGGAAGGCAGTTGAGAGTTGGTTGTAATTGTCGATGGAATAGGCTTCTAAGCGCGAGAACCATCCGAGTGCGAGTCCACTTAAATTTTCAACGAACAACTGGCAGAGACCTGCGTCACGTTCTTCAGGTGAAAAATTTGCTCTTCCCATCGCGATGCTGAAGGTTGTTAGGTACTCTCTTGGGTCAGACGTTCCGTTGTAAGTAGGAAGTTTGATTTTTCCTGGATGTCGTACAGGAATGTTGAGGAGGCGAGGTGTGAATGGCGTATTCTGGGTTTCGCGGAGCACACGATCAATCTCCGGTGCTACATTAATTGCCTGATGCACTTTGGATGTCATGCACTGTAGTTGAGCCTTCATTTCCTTGATCTCCTCGTCTCTGTGTTGGACTTCTCTATTGGCAGTCTGCTGATAATTTTCCGCCTGGGTATGCTGGTCGTTGAGTTGAATTTTTTGCCGGTATCTTGGTTCGTCAAACGACGCTAATAGGTCGTTGGGTCGTTTTCGGCCCTGCTGCCTGAAGTCGGAGGTTGGCACAGATAAATTATTATGTTGTTGCTGTCTAGGTTCAGTGACAAGTGTTGACAGCTCATTAAAAAAGACTCGCTGGAGCTGCGGGATGATATACACTTGTCGAGATCTGGATGCATCTCTCTCAACAGATTGAAGCTCATTAATGCGATTATTGCACGCGATTTGGGATGGCGCAAAGGTCGTCAAAGCGAGTCGATGTTACCCATGCGAGCTCGTCGATCTGTCTTACAAGTGCTTGAAAGATTAAGGAGATGTCTGGTTGGTTTGAGTGTGCAATCTTTGTGTCTGGCTGACGTGTTGAGAGCGAAGCTGCTGCAGATATCCCTATGTTGATCGCCTGGATATGAGTTTCGTTGATCTCCACGTTGATGGGTTGGAGAGCTGACTGTCTCGAGGTCGTCGCTGCGATGTTGCCGCACGGCTGTGCCGAGCTCACCAATATGATGTTGCTTCCCGGCTGATCGGCGATCGTCAACATCGTGTTGCTCCTTAGCTGAGCGGAGGTCGTCGGGATGACGCTGCTCCCTGGCTGAGCAAGGACGTCGGGATGACGCTGCTCCCTGGCGAGCAGGAGGTCGTCGTCATAGCGTTGCTTCCTGGCTGAGTGGAGATCATCAACATCGTGTTGCTCCCTGGCTGAGTGAAGGTCGTCGGGCTGACGCTGCTCCCTGGCTGAGCGGAGGTCGTCGGGATGACGATGTTCCTTAGCTGAGCGGAGGTCATTAGGATGACGCTGCTACCTAGCTGAGCGGAGGTCGTCGGGATGATGTTGCTCCCTGGCTGAGCAGAGGTTGTCGGGATGACGTTGCTCCTTAGCTGAACAAAAGTCGTCGGGATGACGCTGCTCCCTAGCTAAGCAAAGGTTGTTGGGATGACGCTTCTCCCTAGCTGAGCGAAGGTCTCTGGGGTGACGCTACTCCCTGGCTGAGCGGAGATCGTCGTCACAGCGTTGCTTCCTGGATGAGTGGAGACCATCATCGTGTTGCTTCCTGGCTGGCCGGAGATCATCATCGCGCTGCTTCCTGGTTGACTGGACGTAGGCGACGTGGCGTTGCTTCCTGGCTTACAGGAGGTCGTCGACATGGCGTTGCTTCCTGGCTGACCGGTGGGCGCCAATTGTTGATTTCATACTTGGTTGATGATACAATAATAATAAATGAAATGAAGGGGTGGAGATTTTCGTATTAATAGTCAAGTAACAAAGAGCTCAGACAATTACAAGAATTAGAGATGCTCGTTTACACAGGTCGTCTAAACGAATATCTCTCTATTTTTGGTGTTGATCGTCAAAGACGAGCTGCTCTGAACAGTGTAGGTCGTCTTGAGAGAGAGATCTCCTTTTATGTACTCTTTGTACTTTTCGTACGTTTCTGAATGTCCTTTCAATGAGTCTGACACTCTCTATTTATAGGAAAGTATGCTTTCGTCTTTTAGTGAGTCATCATTTTACTTAACGGGCCGGACCTGATTTTGGACTTAGCTCTTATTGGGCTCGTGCTATGCCCATCTCCAACATTTACATCTATTTCCAAATGCAACACATGGGCCAACTCTTCGAACAATGAAACAACTATCAAAGAGCCATGGCCGAAGGAACCTTCAGCCAACGACCAAACACTAAAGGAACTTGCACCACCTGCAACAGAACTCGAAACTTAAACAAGACAACCCATATTAGTGTCTCAACAAAAGATTAATTATAAAACCACCAAAAACTATAAACCAGAGAACAAGAACGAAAGGACACATGAACCCACCCTCTCATGATGCTGACGGGGAACACTGGACGGCGGAGAGGGCAGACTGGATATTTTTAAAACTTGATTCTCGTTTATATTTTAGGTTTGATTTTGGATTCAGATTTTGAGTTTGGCTTTTTGACCCAAGCCTAACTTTCAGTTTCTCATATACCGATGGAATGTATTTAGTAACTCAAAATAAATTCTTCTTTCTAACGTTATCGTAAATGATATAAATGATGAGAAACAAATCATTTTTTTTTAATACAAAAATGTTAATTTTCGTAACTTACATTTGCAACATAAGATAATCCTACTTCTAAATACAATAAATTATATGGTCGGAAAACTTCATAATATGTCGCTGTTCCGGTAAAATTTAACATGATTTAGATCCAAATTACATTTACATGTACCATACGTTTTAAAAAAATTGACTTCAAATGGTTGTTCTATCACTCAAACTAATGATGGTCTAGAAAGTTAGACCGAAATAGAACAACCACAAAATAAAAATTCATATGAAAATCTTTTGCAATCCTAGTTAATGAATCTGTCGAACTATTTTTGTGCTCGTGAAGGTATTCAATCCTAGCTAATGAATCTGTCAAAGTATTTTGTTTTTTGAAAGTATTTAATCTTAAATTCTTGGAATCTCTTTTTTTTTCCTCGAAATAAAATTTATTAAACACGATTCAAACATTCTACACCAACTTCCATCAACACAAACTTCGATCACCAATCCCATATAGGGATTTCAAACATATTCAGATTCCAGCTAGTTCTAAAGAACCACAACAAAAAAATCATCTTTTCTCATCAGCTAAAATACTACCTAACCAAAAGGGATAACTCCTAGCAACGTAAGATTGTCCCCATTGAGGTAATGTAGCGCTCCTAGCAATGAGAAAAGCACATCTGTTTGAGCTACGCACTTCAACTTTAACTTTCCACCTGTTGATCAACCTCAAAAAATTCGACAGGGTTTGAAATTCAAACTTGAAAGAAGGCCATGCCATAGGACGATCAATAACATTAAGAAGAACCGCATCCTCTCCTGCCAATAATACGTTGTCAAAACGGTGAGAAGCCAAACTCTCCAAAGTCCAACATAGAGCTTTAAGTTTAGCCTCTTTAAGATTGAGGATGTTGACAAAAGATCTTCTGCTGTGCAAAATAGTTTCTCCTTCTTTGTCTCTGACAATCCATGAGGCACCTGCTACTAGAGATTTTTTATCCCAATGTACACCAAAGTTACATTTAATCCATTTATCTGGAGGTTTCGTCCACTTTTTTCCTTGATCCTTATCCCTGGTGAGGTCACTGATTTCACCTTCTCTGTCAAGATGTTGCGCAAGAAACCAAACTGAAACTTCCTCATGAATCTTGTCAACAATATCAACAGCTAAACTCTCACAGCCTTCAAATATGAACTTGTTTCTATTCTTCCAAATAAGCCAAAGAATCCATGGATAACTTCTTCTTATCTCCAAAGGGATCTTAATATTTTTACTCATCTGGTTCAAATAGAACATGTTCACAAAGATAGAATCGGGGTGAAACCCATTTTGTGGCGCTGGAAAATTTGAGAGAGCCCAGACTTGTCTGGCCACAGAACATGTGAACAAGATGTGGTTCGGAGTCTCACATCCAATACCGCAATGTTGACACATTAAATCCACCTTCATTCCTCTAGAAACCAGAGTACTAGCCACTGGAATAGCATCTGAGAGTGTTCTCCACATGAAGGCCTTAATCTTTGGCTCTGTTGAGACGTTCCAAATTGCTTCTTTCAAGCAATTAATTGATGGCTGCATTCTTGCATCAACAAATTCTTCTCTTAAATTGGAATTGCAAGCTAGCCAATTTCCTGATCTCACTGAATATTCTCCACTCTTGTTGTGTTTCCAACACCAAAAATCATTGCTTGTGACGACAGTCTTAATCTTTAGTATGACTTCCACATCCCCTGTAAAGAAATTTGCTTCCAGCACTGCTCTATTCCACTCACCACTCTCTTGATTTATCAAATCACTCACCATCATATCAAGATTAATGATAGGATTCTTCATCCAAGGATTAAATCTTCCCCCAAAATCGCACCAAGGGTCAGTCCAAACTCTAAGAGATCTCCCATTCCCTACCTCCTTTCTCAGACCTTTAACAAGTAACTCTCTTCCATGCAAGATACTTCTCCAGCCATATGAAGGTCTATTTCCTAATCCCGCTTCTAAGAAGTTCACTGATTCAAAATACCTACTCTTAAACAATTTATCAAACATAGACTCAGGATTCTGAAGTAATTTCCAAGCTTGCTTTGCCAATAAAGCCTGATTAAAACTATAAAGATCTTTGAATCCCAACCCTCCAAACTCTTTCGGTAAACACAACTTGTCCCACTTGAACCAGTGAATTTTCTTTTTATGTTCTAAGGAATTCCACCAAAAATCAGCCATAGCTCCTGTTAGATTAGAAATTATAGTTTTAGGCAACTTGAAACAACTCATTGCATAAACCGGGAAAGCCAGAGCCACTGCTTTCAAGAGAATCTCCTTTCCACCTAAGGAAAGAGTTCTCTCAAACCAACCTGATAATCTGCTCTTAAGTTTCTTTTTAATGAACTCAAACATCTTCACTTTGGAACCACTGAAGCATTCAGGCAATCCCAAATAAGTCCCTGCTCCTCCTTCGTTGAAAATACCAAGAATCTCTCTAATATTAACTTTGAGATCCTCTTTCACTTCTGCTCCAAAGGTAATGGATGACTTATGAAGATTTATTACTTGACCAGTTGCCTCACCATAGATGTTCAAGATCTCTTGCAGAACTATGGCTTGATCACTTTGAGCTTTACACAAAAACAAACTGTCATCTGCAAATAACAAATGACTAACTGAAGGACCTTGCTCCGAGAATTTTATTCCGCTTAGAATACCTGCATCCTCTGCTCTTGCTAACAAATGAGACAAACCTTCAGCACAAAGCACAAAAAGAGCAGACGACATTGGATATCCTTGTCTTAATCCCCTTTGAGGGATGATAAAACCATGAGGATGGTCATTAATCAAAACTGAGTAGGAGACTGACGAGATACAAAACATTATAAGATTCACCCATTTCTCATGAAAACCCAACGCCAACAGCAAACACCTTATATACTTCCACTCAACCCTGTCATAAGCCTTTGACATATCCGACTTTATTGCCATATACTCAGACGCTACTGGTTTGAACGTTCTCAAGCAATGAACTACTTCATGAGCAACTAATATATTGTCTGATATCTGTCGTTGAGGAACAAAAGCCGACTGATTGGGTGAGACAATGAAAGGAAGCATTGGCTGAAGTCTCTTGACCATAATCTTTGAGATAATTTTATAAAAAACAGAGCACAAACTGATTGGTCTGAGATCAGTCATTCTTGTAGGTTTTACAATCTTCGGAATTAAACATAGGTGAGTGTAATTCCAATCTCTTGTAAACGTACCGGAGCTGAAGAACTCTTTCACTTCATTTGCAACTTGATCACCAATATCATTCCAAAATTTTTGGTAAAAGAGTCCAGTCATACCATCAGGGCCTGGTGCACTTGAAGCTCTTATAGAGAATACTGCATCTCTTATCTCTTCATCAGAGATCTCAGAAAGTAATTCCTCATTCATTTCTTCTGTGACTCTTGAATTAAAACCCATGAATAGAGCTCCAAAGTCGGAAGGATTAATAGAAGAGAAAAGCTCTTGAAAGTAAGACGAAGCTATCTCCCCTTTTGAATCTTCAGATCTGTGTTCCATGCCATTTTTATCCTCCAAAATGTCTATTCCATTCTTACTTCTAGCCATATTAACCGAAGCATGGAAAATTTTTGAATTTTTATCTCCACATTTCATCCATTTTTCTTTACTCCTTTGACTCCAAAAAGATTCCTCCTCTCTGTAAGCTTTCATAAGTTCCTGTTTGAGACAGAGAATTATGTGCCTTCTCGGGAAATTAATAGATTCCTCAGCTTCTAACTCTTCCTGAATTCTTAAGATCTTGTCTCTGGCATTAAGATTGAAGTTTCTTTTCCAGTTGCACAATGCACTTATGCATCTTCTAACTCTCTCTGCAACATTACATGCTATTCCACCTCTCTTGCCTTTCCATGCATTAATCACAGTATTTTTAACATTCGGCAGATTCATCAAAGATTATCAAACCTGAATCTTCCTCTCTTTTCATTACACGGATTTACCAAGTTAACCAATACTGGCCTGTGATCTGATCCTCTTTTGTCTAGGAAAACTTGATTTGCACCCGAGAAAAGCTGTAACCAACCTTTGTTTCCAAAGCATCGATCGAGCTTACATTGAATCCAAAGCTTTCCTCTTTTTCCGCTCCAAGTGAATGGATTTCCTTGACTAACAAGTTGATTCATCTCACAAACTTTCAACATATTGTTGAATTCGACGAATGTGGAATCACATCTATTAGGTCCTCCAATCTTCTCATCATTACTGCATATAGAATTAAAATCACCAAGCAAACACCAAGGATTTTTCCTGATGATTCCAATCCTAGAAACTCTTTCCCACACTATATGTCTTTTGCTTTCATTTGGGTCACCATATATACATGAAACAAAAAACTTCTTATCTCCAAACTGTACACCGAGGTCTATAAGGTTTTTATCCGATGAAAGCACTTCAATATTTACAGACTGCTTCCAAAAAACCGCCAAACCACCACTTTTTCCTATAGGGTTCACCGTATATACACGATCGTAGCCAAGCCAAACTTGAATATCTACCAAAACGTTTCTAGAGTGCATAGTTTCCATAAGAAAAATTAACTCAGGGAAATATTTTTTACGTACTTCCATGAGTCTGTTAATTGTCAAGTCCTGGGACCGTCCCAGTCCTTGACAATTCCAGCACATAAGACTCATTGATCCTTGGACAGTCCCTCATTCGGGACCGCCACCTGAGTTATTTGCTTCACAGCCTTGGAAACTCCACCCATCTGATCAGTAGCTTTTCTTTTCTCGATCACACCAGCCAACACACCTTCCTTCAAAGAAATCTGAATATTGTCTCCTTCCACCTCAGCTCCTTTCGTCTTCCTTTTATTTTTGCCTGGTCTTCTTCTGGCCTTAACATTCTTAGAGGTAGTCCCGGAAGCGTTTAGATCAAGAGATCGAAAACTATAAACCCGTAGAACCACTCTGAGACGAAGAAACAGCAGGTTTGTTGAATGATAATAAAAAGTTCTGATTTGTTTCTCCCCCCTGTACTGTAGAGATTCTCTCAGCAAAAGGATTACCTTTAATTGCTGCTGCCATCAGCTTCTGATCATGAGGTCTCCTATCTTCACCTACAGAAGAAGATCTTTGTAAAGGGTACTCGAAAACAATGCCTTTTCCTTTGTTTAGATCATGCGTGACAGAAGGAATTGGCTCAAGACTCAGAGAAGATTTCTTCAGAACAGGATCCTTCTCAACTCCTCTAACAGATCTCTTAACTCTTTCTTCTCTGACTCTCCTCTCTTGACCATCAGCCATCATCAAGTATTGTCTCATACCTTCAAGAACTTCAGATGCTATCCTTTGTCTTCCTGTATTCGGATCGATACCAACTTGATTTTCTTCTAGAACACCAAACAAAGGATCATATTCTGTAAGGACTAAACTTTGTTTCTTCTTCAAAATAACTTGTCCTGCTCTCCTAGCTTCTGCTTCAGATTGTCTTCTGAGAATGTTAATTGGACACACTTCTTGCTCATGAGTCAACCTTTGACAAGTATAACATCTTTTCTGAACTCTCTCATAATGAAAGAAGATGGAAGACTTGACTCCTTTACGCAATTCTATAACTTTCTCTTTACGAAGAGGTCTTGAGACATCAAAATTAACTTTCACCCTCACATAATCATTACACTGAGCTTTGTTAGGATCAAAAGCCACCTCCACCACAGGACTCACAATATCCCCTAAAGCTTCAATCGCTTTCTCAGTGTAGTAATTAAGCGGAATATTACGGATCTGGACCCAAATAGGGATATGCTGCAAAGAGTCTGATGGAGGAACTTCAGACCATCTCTCCAAAACTATAGCCCATTCATTATATGTATGAACTCCCTTCTCCAAGATTTCCACCAGGTCATGTTCATAATCAAATATAAACTGAAATCTTTCCTTTGAAAGGGCAACTCCCCTGACCTTTCCTTGTTTTTGCCATTTGCGAGGCATCTCCAAAATAAAATTTGCCATTCTCTGACAATCCGGATTCAATAAGCGACCTATTAAACTCAAAGCATTCTTTTCACTTGAACTAAACTCCGGGAGATCTGGCATGACAAAAGGAACATCTTCCTCCTCTAAGGACATAGCCATGAGAGCCTTGTCCATAGCTGCCGACATCTTGTCTGAAAGTACTAAAGCTTGAAGTTGCTATAAACAGAGTCTAGAAACTTCCCCGACTCGTTACTACCAACCGAAACCTTCAAACCACCAACCTATTAAAAGAAACTACGATAATTAAAGCTAAGCTCTTCTCCTAAAAGGAACACAACCACCTCTTGGAGAAGAAGAAACCAGAGCCCTCCTCAGGGAAACTAAACCTAGATCTTCGTCACCGTTGCTCCAACACAGAAGTAAAGCCGGTAACCCCTCAATCCAGAATCACTTTTCTTATCGCTTATCTTGTCGTCTTTCTTCTCCACCGCTTCGTTGTTTTTTAGTATTACAAATTCTTGGAATCTCATTTTTATAATTTTTAGCTCAAGGTTCTTCAATCATCAAAATCAGATACTTATAGTCAGTCCTAAGAGTTGACATGTAGAATACTTTAGCATGCTCTCCCCTCTCTCCTCTCTCTTAATTAAGTGTATACACAATTTTAATTAGATTATCAGCTAAAGACATGTTAATGTTATAAAATTTTGACACATAAATTAAATGTCCATTTACTCGGATAATTCGACATTACGTCACTTAGAGCAACATTAATGGAAAATTATCTTCCAAAAATATATCACCTTTATTATAGTAACATTATTAAATAACATAACTAAGACTTCACTAAATAAAAAGCTAAACCAAATGTGTGATAACAGATGTTATAAACATCTTTAACCTTGTGTAAAGAGTTTCTTTAGGAACAATCATCTCTTGCCTTTTTAATACCTCTCTCATCTCATTTTATTTCTTTTATTGTGAGAGATCATGTGAGGTACCCTCACTAATCGTGCTCTTATTATCTCAGACTTTGTAGGCTTGTAGCCATTGTTTTCATCGTCAAACATGACATGTGATAGAACCAAAAAAAAACAAGTGACATATATATAATCCGGTTTTGATGAAAAAATTGTTAAGTAAAAATCAGATAACATCCAGTTAAACCCCAAAAATTTGCCATTAATCCATGACCCGACACCGCTTAACCTGGTAAAAACCCAAAAAAAAATCTGTTAAAATTTATAAATTTTTTAAAATTCTGATATACTTTTTAATATTATATAAAATTGAATAAATTGTTTAATTAATGATTTTTTAAACTTTGATGAATATTTCACTATGTCATTCAAAGAGAATGAAAAAGATAATAGATAAACCAAAATTTATTGATATAGAAGTATTAGTCACAATTAAAATATATTATAAATTTTTATTTTTATTTACTTTTGATTCAAGATTTAATTTTATAATAATTTTATTTACTCACTTGTTATCTTAACTTTTTCCAAAGTTATAATTTAGTTTTAAAAATTAGTCAAATAATTTGTTTTTCATGGCGGACGAACATTAACATTTAGAAGAAAAATATATTTTGTAAATAAACATGAATTTTTGATATTAAGTTATATTTTCAGTGTTAATAATATTATATTCATACAAAACTATATATTACAATTTATGATATGTGGTTCAACCACGGTCGATCCATTGATCTGGAGAATAGGTTGGTTCAGTATTCGGGTCAGATTTAAAATATTGCTTGCAACTCATTTTAAGAATTCTTTTCTCCGACATTCACTTTTGTCTAATTGTTTGCAAAACTTATATTAAAGATTAAAAAATATTTCAAAAAAATTTAAATATGAATTTTCACATTTATATCCAAACTTTTTTTTCATTTCCCGTAGATTTAGACGATGTTCTGAAATATAAAACTAAAAAAAAATCATATGTGGTTTTTACTCAACTTCACATGTTCTCTGACATGGTAAAAGAATGAAGCTAATGCGTCTGAACTAGAATCACACTATAATATTTATTATGTTAATGTCACCAACATCAAAAGAAAAAATATGCAGACTTATATTTTATATCAATAAGTTTTATTTTATTGTGGGATATCAAATTAAGTCACACATTGAAAAATTAGACAAAGAGTGTCTAATATATAAAGAGATATTCAACTCTAATTAATACGAGGCATTTTGGGTTGAACATGAGATTTCACAAACCCAACATTTATAACCATATATATAAAGATATGGATGATGAAACACATCAGCTTTGATGTTTCCCATGGACACGGAGATTCGCAGATTTGCCTTCTCGTTCTGCTTTTTAGTTTTATCAATATACCTTGAAATTGTTGGTACGAACCAAGAGACATATCCAAATCTTTTGATTCTTTCTTTTTTGACATCGTCATTGTCAACTGCATATTTAAATAATTTCTCTCACAAATTGCTGTCCGAAGTTAAAAAGCATTACATCTCAAGAGGACCATCTTTACTCACAAAGTTAGATGCTTTTCCCCATCACAGTAAGGAGGCCAATCTTCAGCTTCTTCATTTGCACAAAAACAAGTTTGTTATGAACATAGAACTTAAGTAACACCATAAGAACTAATCTATTCAAATAGCAAACAAAATCTCTAGAAATCGACTACAACCGCTACAGGTTAATTCCATTTAACCTGAACTACAACAATTCGCTACTAAAGAAACCCAATTCTACAGTTCAATTCTTTAACACAAAATGCCTAAAACCTGAGGAACAATCCATTTATTGCATTTAAGGAAGATGAGATCAACGACTAAGCCTCTGATACCATTCATGTTTGCCTACTCCTGGCAGGCGGTTCTTTCAGGTCAGTCTTACTCACAAAGTGTTACTTTCTCTATTTCTTTTTCTCTTCTTCAAGCTATTTGGTGCTACGAACGTATCATCAACACAAGAACAAAAAAAAACCATACAAATGAATTTTATGCTTATGTTTGATTCATATGTAATCACCAATCTTTCCGGTTAATGACCTTTTCAAAAGGAGGTTTTAAACAAAGAATGTAAGGATTTGACAGTGCAAGCTGTGTATACCCTATATGTTAGTGTTACACTTCAAGGGTTTGGTGTTGATAACCTAAGTTGCACGGGTACGCCACTTGGGTGCCGTCTCACGTACCGGGTTCACCGAGGGGACGGGTACGGCTCGGGTACGCCTGGGAGACAACCCCAACACATGTGCCGTGAACCTGGGACGGCATGACTAACCGGAGACATGGTTGGTCTGAGATGGGAGACGTCTCGGGAATGTTTGAAGAGAAAAGAGACGTACCCATTTGATTTTTGTCCGAATTTGTCTATATTTGTTTTTAATTGTTTTATTCTTTTAAGGGAAAATTGCCAAAATTGACCTAAAGTTTGATTTTAAATGCAAATCTAAACCCCTACTTGAATGAAATGCAAAAGTAACCTAAACCAAACAAAAACACAGTGTAAAATTGCCAAAAGCCCCTTATGACCAAACAAAAAAATAGTGTGTTTTTTTACGAATTTAACCCAAGTAAGTCGTCTGCGCAATTTCTTAGGTCTTCTGCGAGACGACTTTCTGGACGACTTCCTGGAAGTCGTCTGGAAATTTTCCTGGACGACTTTCTGGAAGTCGTCTGAAATTTTTCCTAGACGACTTCCTGGAAGTCTTATGGAAGAGTAAATCTTAAAAATAATTTATAAATTTTTTGAAAAATATTTTGACAGGAGAAAAATATTTATACTGTAATTATAAACATTTCTAAATGATATAAAATAAGATCTAGTTAAATTGAATTGATTTAAACCTAGATGAGATGAATGAAGTAAGTGATGGTATTAGTTGGTTAAGGGTTTGGTAACATATGTTGTAGTATTATATGTACATTTAGGGGTAAGAGGTTGGAAGCTTAACTTTTCTCTTGGAAATTTTATATTTGAGGTATATGTGTTTAGATTTGTGTATATTAAACACTTTTAAAGTTGATATTAAGTTTAACGAAGTGTTTAAATGTTATTTTGTTAGTTATTTGAGTTAGATTTTATATTATAGGGTTTCAGATGACTTCCTGGAAGTTGTCCAGGTTTTAGACGACTTACTGGGAAGTCATCCAAACCATACATAACTTTTACTTTTACCAAATTATATTTATCTAACAACTATTTTACCGAAAATATAAATAGTTATTTTTTCATTGTTATTTTCACTTTTTGCTAAGAAAAAAAAAAAGAAACCCTAGCCGTTTTCTCTCTAAGGCAATTTCGAAGGCGATTTTTTCGTCGAAACCCTAGCCGTCTTCCGTCGACACCTCTAGCCGTTTTCCGTCGATCTCACTACTGGTAACCTCGTTTCTGCCGTCGAATATCGTTTTTCCATCACGTCCGAGGAAGAGTAACCTAACCCTGTTCATTTTTTTTCCAGATCTAAACGTTTGCGTTTTGTTAAACTTTGCCGCCGATCTCACTACCGGTAAGTTCTTCCTCCTTGCCGTCGTTCAGTGTTTTGCTTAAGGAGAATCGTTTTCGCTGCCGTTAAACCTTAATTTTTATAGTCTTATCTCTTATCTCCCTTCTTGTTTTGCAGATTTGTAACCACTGTTGTCGTTGGCGACCAATACCTCTTCGCCTCCAACTGTAAGTTCATCTATTTGTAGCCGTTCAATCTAGTTAGTTACTACAAACGTCAGATCTATAAGTTTAACACGATTTTCAGATATGTAGGTTTAACACGATGTTCCAGAAGACTTTCTGGTAAGTCATCTTGTTCCAGATGACTTCCAGGTAAGTCGTATTGTACCAGACGACTTTCAGATAAGTCGTATTGTACCAGACGACTTTCAGATAAGTCGTCTAGTACCAGGAGACTTATCTGAAAGTCTTCTTACCTAGACGACTTACAAAGAAGTCATCTACATGCATCCTACCTAGATGACTTACCATGAAGTCTTCTACCCCCTAAATTTACTAGTTTATAAATCTTTCTCTGTTTGGTTTGTGTTTGAGATGTTGGTTTTGATTGTTTTGCAGACTGAAAATGGATTTACCAGAACTCCCGAAGACGTTATTTACCTTAGGGGAAGAGCCGAACCAGTTAAAAAAATTTCGTATCATACTGATGATACGAAGTTGTTTACTGTCACCAGGGGTGCTCTACATCCAGACCAATACCAGGAGCTGAGGGACTCAAAGTTGGGAGTCTTCCTCAAGTTCAAGGAGCTGAATTTTGCTTGGGCATCAAGGTTGGTTCACTTTATGCTCTGTTTCAATCTTGACATCAAGAAGAAGTATGAGCTTTGGTGTCTTGTTGGTCCGGAACCGGCGAGGTTTTCTCTGATTGAGTTTGAACACCTCACTGGTCTCAACTGCGATTGCGTTGAGAACCTCAAAAATCCGAGGTGTGAGGTTACGGAGGAGACGATTGCTTTCTGGCAGCTTCTGGGTGTTGGTATTGATGCTGGTCCTACTACGAAGCAGATAATAGCAGCATGTAAGAGATGTTCAGAGTGGTCTCGGGATGATCAGATGCGGCTGGGATACCTAGCCATCTTCACAGGATTCATTGAAGTAAGAAATTTCTTAACTGTAACCCGGACTAGTCTTGCAAAGCTAGTGATGGATTTAGAAGAGTTTGAAAATTATCCATGGGGGAGAGTCGCGTTCAAGCTGCTGATGGACTCATTGTGGAATAAAGATTTAACAAAATCTTATACTATTGATGGGTTTGTACAAGTGATCCGGGTGTGGGTGTACTATGCTCTGCCAGAATTCGGAGCTGAGTATGGTCATCCCGTACAAAACAAACCGTCTCCACCTCTGCTGGCTTACAATGGTGGCAAAGGACGCAGATTTTTTAAAGATGCCATCAGAAGACAGGTAACTCCATCAGAAGACTTATAACATACTATAGTTTAATCTTCTGGTACGTCTTCTAGTCAGAAGACTTACCAGAAGACTTAATTATAAGCCTTCTCACCAGAAGACTTCCAGACGACTTATAGTTAAGTCTTCTGGTAAGTCTTCTGTAAGTCGTCTAAGTTTATATTTTGTTTTTTTGCAGAGTGTCGTGATGAACTTTTTGAAGAAGAAGGACATTAATGAAATGTGGCCAAAATGGAACCATGATGTAGAGGATAAGGCCGCAGACCACATTGTCGAAGTTATGTGGAATGTGAATCATCACTGGACCATGGAATGCTGGGAAGTCGTCGGTACTACCTTGAGGTCCAATCAAAAGTCTGTAGTCGTGTATGCAAAGAATGAAGAGGGTTATGTGAAGGAAGAGACTACTGTGAAGGAAGAGAGACCTCGAAAGAAAGCTCGCAAAGAGACTACTGTGAAGGCAGAAGAGTCTCCTCGAGAGGCAGAAGAGCCTCCTCGAGAGGCAGAGGAGGCTCCTGCGGGTTGGATTACCCAAAAAGTTTTTGAAAATGGGATGAAGCAGATGGCTGATGCCATGAGAGATGGTTTTGGGATGATCCTTAGGGAGATCAAGCATGTTGCCGATAGGGTCGAAATTGTTGCCGCTAGGGTCGAAGTTGTTGCCGAAAGGGTCGAAGCTCTAGAGCAGCTTGTCAAAAGCACCAAAGGGACTGCTTCTAATGAGGCTCCTCACACCCCTTCTAAACTCTCTAAACACACGGACGATTTCAGGGTTAGTACCTCTCTCACAAAAAAATCCAGAAGAACTTTTAAGAAATATAGTAGGAAAAAAATGATTTGCTTCTTTTGTAAATCAGAATGCATTGTTGGTTCAAATTTTATAAAATATTATGGTTCTTTGTTTCTCAATGTTCATTGCAATCTGGTGAGACGACTTACCAGACGACTTACCAGACGACTTACTCGAGAATACTTCCTGGAAGTCGTCTGGTAAGTCATCTCATCAGACGACTTACGGGAAGTCGTTTGGTTACTCGTCTGGCTTTTATTCTTTTTGGTTAAGATTTTAAGTCATCTTCTTTGGTTCATTTGCAGGGTGAAAGTGTAAATGGGGAGAAAGGAGACCCGAGTGTGTCCAAAGAGGACACTGAGATGAAAGAGGTCGAAGTGGCCAGAGGGACCAAAGAGGCCGAAGAGGCCAATGCAACGAACGAGGCCGAAGAGGCCAAGGCCAATGCAGCCAAAGAGGCCGAAGAGGCCAACGCAACCAAAGCAACTAAAAAGGCTGATGTAGCCAAAGCAGCTAAAGAGGCCGATGCAGCTAAAGAGGCCAAAGCATTCAAAGAGGCCAAAGCACTCAAAGAGGCCAAAGAAGCCAAAACATTCAGAGATGCCAAAGCAGCCAAAGAGGCTAGAGATGCCAAATCGGCCGAAGATGCCAAAACAGCAAAAGAGACCAGAGAGGCCAAAGAGGCTAGAGATGCCAAAGAGGCCAAAAAGGTGAAAGAAGCCGAAGAGGACGAGGAAGGCAAAGCATCTGAACAGAGTATTGTGATAATGGACAAGCAAAAACCAACTGCTTCAGATCTAGAGACCGAAGAAGCTAGAAGGATTGCAAAAAGTGAGGCTGGTTCGACAAATGTTAGGGCAAGGAGTGAACGAGAGAGGAAGCTTGCTTCCTCACAGCAATCTCCTTTTCAGAGAAAGAGCACAAACAAAAGTATCATTCCAAACAAGAAAATTGGACGTGGCTATGATCCTTTTGCATTACCTGTTGACAAGCACAAATCTCCAGCGCTTACCAATTGGCTGAAGAAAGATAGGTAAGTCTTCTTTCTTGGACGACTTACCAGACGACTTCCATTACCTGATTGTTTATGTACTTTTGGTGTTTACAGATGGTATAGAACCCCTCCTAAAAAGAAAGCACCAAGATGTCCAAGTCTCTGGTATTAGACCCTCTGAACCCCCTTGGAATGGCTTACCGACTCTGTAAGTGTCTATACAGCTGGTGAGACTAAACTAGACTTAACTAAGTCTTCTAACCTAGACGACTTACCAGACGACTTCCAGGAAGGCGTCTAGTGGGACAACTTACCAGACGACTTCCAGGAAGTCGTCTAGTAGCACGACTTACCAGACGACTTCCCGTAAGTCGTCTAGTAAGTCATCTGGGAAGTCGTCCAGGTTAGAAGACCTAGTTAAGTCTTCCATATTTGTTAAGTCATCTGACTTTTATTTTTTTTCATTGCAGCATATGGATGCTTTTATCAATGTGCTGAGGAAACGGTACACCAATGATCCACATATGTTTAGGAGTGAAAGAATGTGTATTCTTGATCATGCCTTTGCATAGTGGTGGATAAGCAAATATCCGGATTGGGTGAGTTCGGAGCCGGATGCAAACGGTTTAGGAAAAAGGCTTCCTGGGGGCGTGGGATTTATACGGAGGCGTTGTACCCTCATTTTGCCAGACGAACAAGATTTGGGGGATACATGTCGATGACATATATGCGCCAGTGAACTACAAGAACAGTCATTGGCTTGCTATTTGGATGTTGATCCCTAACAGGCACATAGTCGTTTGGGACAGCATCGTTGGATGTATTAGAAAAGCACAGCTGGATCAGGTAATGGCACCTTTTGTCAATATGGTCCCTTATTTGCTTGTTGAGTGAGCTGCCACAGTTGAAGAACGTTGCAAATACTCACTAGAGCCATTCGCATATGAGGTTGCGAATGCACCTCAGTATGAAAGTGGAGATTGTGGCCTCTTCACCTTGAAATACATTGAATGTCATACACTTGGCTTTCCATTTTCCGGTTCCTTGAATCCTAAGAACAGCAAGGCTATTAGGGAGAAGATGGCGGTGGATATATTTAAAGAGATCCCCGACGCCCATCAAACAGATATAACTAACGTTGATGTCAACCAAGACATGTATGATTAGAACACTTGCTTGTAAGTCGTTTACTACCAGACAACTTATGTGGAAGTCTTCTAACCCTAACCCAAAACTGAAAAACTTATTTCGTAAGCTTATTTTGTATATGTCATTTTTTGTATAAGTCATTTTGTAAGCTTATTTTGTATTCTGTATTCATAACAAGATCATTGTATATATTTGCAAGTTTGGATTATTTTATATTCTTTATTCATAACAAGATCATAACAAGATCATAACTAGAACATAACAAGATCATAATAACATTCATAACAAGATCATAATAACATTCATAACAAGATCATAATAAGAAGATAAAAGACTTCTAGACGACATACAAACGACATACAGACGACATACAGACGACTTACAGACGACTTCCAGACGACTTCCACCAGACGACATACAGACGACATACAAATGACTTCCAGACGACATACAGACGACTGGAACATAACAACATCATAACAAGATCATAATAACAAGATCATAATAACAAGATCATAACAAGATCATAATAACATTCATAACAATATCATAATAAAAAGATAAAAGACTTCCAAACGACATACAGATAACTTCCAGATGACTTCCAGACGACTTCCACCAGACGATTTCTACCAGACGACTTCCACCAGACGACTTCAATCAGACGACTTCCACCAGACGACATACAGGCGACTTACAGACGACTTCCAGACGACTTCTAGAAGTCGTCCAAGAGATCAGTTCTCACAATGTGGAGTTGCATGACTTGTTTCTTTGCAGTTTGAACATCTATAAACCATGTGTTGATTTCTGGGTTTGTGTCCTCTCATCCTGGAAAGCTCCAACCAAGATTGCCATCTTGATTTCTTTTGTCTTCCCGGTGGACGCTTTACATTCGGTGGAAGACATTTGCTTTCCTTAACTTCTCCAGCAGAAGGATATATATTTTGTGAGTATCCTGCAAACAAAGTATCCTTTGAGTAGAATATGACATTAGGGTAGAGATATGCAATCCAGCATGATTTCCAGCTGCTATGGCATGTGAGCAAGGTATTTTCTCCACTGCATATACACCACAGTCACACTTTCCATGTTCCAAATCAACAATACAGTTTCAGATACCTCCTGTTACAAAGAATCGCCATCCATAGATTGGTTGGGCGGTCAAATGATCCGCTAGCTCTGAACGAACCGCCAATAAGTTTTCATCTTTTCGGCTATGTTCAGATGTGAGACTCAAAGCATCTTCTCTTCTTTTCCAATACCACCTTCCTAGCTTCTCCCTTATAAACTCCAAAAGGAATGGTATGGGAAATCCTCTTGCTTTTTTGAGTGCATAATTAATAGATTCAGCGATGTTGCTCATTTTTATGTTGAACCTTTCTCCTTGACAATGAACCCTTGACCATAGAGCCACGTCGGCTTCCTCCAAATATGTTGCAAGAGCCGGGTTTGCACTCCGTATCTCGTCCATGTACCGATTAAAATCGTCAAGTGTATGAGCATACGCAACACCTTTGACCAAGTATAAGAGATGCTTTCCTTTAAAGTTTTTGACAATGTTCTGTTGTAGGTGATAATAACATATTCCTCGGGTTTTCCAAAGAAGCACTTTGTCACAAAACTTTATAATGCCTATGTGCCGGTCAAAGACTATCACCAAAGAAAACTGATCAGATATACAAGTCGTCAATTTTGTGAAAAAACATTCCCAAGAATCTTCATTTTCAGCATCTACAATTCCAAAAGCCAACGAAATATCTGAAGATTACCATCTTGTGCAGCTGCTACTAACATAACACCTCCATACTTCCCACTTAGGTGAGTCACATCCACCACGATGACCCTTCTTTGAAACTGAAATCCAGCAATAGAAGCTCCAAAAGATAGAAATAGATACTTAAATCTACTCACAGAATCAAGTTCTATACTAGTGATGTGATAGAACCCGGATTTGATAATTCGATTTGCTCCAAATATGAAGACAGATGCTCATACCCATCTTCTGTTGATCATCTCACCAATTCTTGCGCATATAACAATGCTATGTATGAGGTGGTGTAATCTAGAGTCATGCCAAATATATTTTTCATCGCATCTTTGATATGCGTCGGATTCAACCCATCAATGATTCCAACGCGATCGATGAAAAGCCTACCAACATACTTCAAAGTACAATGTTTCCGCACAGCCAGTCGGTCTGAAACCGAACATGTATGAGTGCTCAGATACTTGGTTACCCAAAACGTGTTTGTTCCATGTTTAACACTAGCTCTAAGCTTCCATCCACACCCATTAACACGACAAGTTGCCACAAATAGAGTTTTTATTGACTTGAATATTCTGAAGGAGAACTTACGCTTCACCGCTATAAATCGCAGCGCTGAAGCTAGTGCATCCTTACTAATAAAACTTTGGTTGACATAAATATTGGTGGCATTCGAGCTTCCTCCTTCACTACCATATGTCTCTTTCAGATCCTCAAAACATATATTATCTTCTTCATCCTCTTCCTCATCCTCATCCTCATCCTCGCTATAATCTTCACCAAGATCATCCGCTTTAACATCCTCCTCTCAATCATCATTTTCAGCTTCAGGCAAGTTAACATCCTTCTCCCAATCATCATTTTCAGCTTCAGGCAAGTTAACATCCTCCTCCCAATCATCATTTTCAGCTTCAGGCAAGTTAACATCCTCCTCCTAATCATCATTTTCAGCTTCAGGCAAGTTAACATCCTCCTCCCAATCATCATTTTCAACCCCATCATCATATTTTTCCCCTTTCTCTGAAATTTTATTAGAATCTTTAGCTTCTATAACCGTTCTCAGCTTCATTCGGCTTGAAACAGAAAGACGTACATCATGCATTTTAGTGATGTCGATCAAGTTCCGAACTTGTCTATCACTTGTAACATGAATAGGAGGACTGTCTTGATGCCTCATTGCTTCTGGTAATAAGTAGGTTAACTCCACAACCTCTGCTTCCATGTTATAATCTTCTACAACCATTTCAACAAGTTCGGCATGTGTAGAACCTTCACTCAAAATAAATATACTCGCTCCTTTAGCTTTATCAACCACAAAATCCCAAGAGTCGTTTTTCACTGACCATTCTCTGTATACTACATGTATAGGACGTATCAGCTGCACATAATCAAATTAAATCACATTAGCAAACATAGAAAAGCAATTCAAAAAAGTTAAGAGAGACGACTTGGACGACTTCCAGGAATTCGTCCGAGTGGACGACTTACTGAAAGTCGTCCGTTTAGGTCATTTTTGCAATTGAATATTTACAAAGGAAGACTTAAAGTGAGGTCGTCCAGTCAGACGACTTCCAAATAAGTCGTCTTTTGTTAAGAAAAAAAAATGAAATTTATTCAGACGACTTACATGTAAGTCGTCTGGAATAAACATGTTACTTTTGCAATTGACCAAACTGTGTCGGAAAGTTGACTGGCCAGAGACAACTTACATGTAATTCTTCAAGCCGACGACTTCCAGATAAATCGTCTAACATTTTCTCAAAATGTTGACTCGGTTGAGACGAATTCCAGACAACATCCAGGTAAGTCGACTTAGGTTACTTTTGCAATTGATAATTTAAACTTAAATATTTAATTTTAAGTAGACGACTTCCAGGAAGTCATCCAATGGATGACTTCCCGGAAGTCGTCTGTCGAAACTAAAGGTTTGACCAGATTCTCGTCTAAAAAATCTGGATCCATTGGACGACTTCCAGGAAGTCGTCTACTTAAAATTAAATATCTAAGTTTAAATTCTCAATTGCAAAAGTAACATAAGTCGACTTACCTGGAAGTCATCTGGAATTCGTCTCAACCGAGTCAACATTCTGAGAAAATGTTAGACAATTTACCTGGAAGTCGTCGGCTTGACGACTTACATGTAAGTCGTCTCTGGCCAGTCAACTTTCCGACACAATTCGGTCAATTGCAAAAGTAACATGTTTATTCCAGCCGACTTAACATGTAAGTCGTCTGAATAAATTTCAATTCTTTTTTGTTAACATTGAAAATCTGGACGACTTATGTGGAAGTTGTCTTAAGAAAATACTAAAAAAGTCAAATGCAAAACTAACCTCTGCATTAACCAGACGACTTACCTGTAAGTCGTCTGACTCCCAGACGACTTACCTGTAAGTTGTCTGACTCCCAGACGACTTTTTTGTAAGTCGTCTGGGTGTCAGACGACTTACATGTAAGTCTTCCGACGTACAGTTCAGAAAAGAGTTTCAATTTCATACCTTCAACGACTTAGGTAACTTGCTTAGCTTCTCCAAACACACAGAAATTCACCCCGAAATCGATTCTACTCTTTAATGACCAGTGATTATGAACTTGAATGGGTACATGAATATTTGAATGTTTAGGTTCAAAATTTTAGTTTTGGGTGAATATAGAGAGAAAGTGAAGAGAAATGTAGGTTTTTTGCATAAGAAATAATTTAGGAAGAGTGAAAATCAAATTTTAGGTGCATTAAGAGCTTCAAATTGGTTGTTCATGGTGGTTGATGTATTGATGGCAATGGCAATATTGTAAATAAGAGATGAAGATGAGGATGATAAAGTAAAACAATCAATTTTGAAAAAAAAAAGTAATGGTATTTTCGTGAATAATCCAGGTTTTTAGGGTACAAAAGGCACATGAAAGTTCAAAAAAAAAACATAGGTTAGTTTTGCATTTAACTTTTTGTTTTGGGTTACTTTTGCAAAACACCCTTCTTTTAATTCTAAAAATACTAAGAGATGTAATAAAGAAAGTTGTTTATCAATCTCTTAATCTCTTCCACTTCCACATTAGTCTCTTCCACTCCCATTTCCATGTCTCTCTTCAACTCTCAACCATATTTCTCTCTAGTGACAACCATCTCTCTTCATCAGCAACAAGAAACAACATGTAAGATTCTTGTATGTTTCTGATTTTAGTGTTTTGTTTGTTGTTTACGTTTGAGTTTGAATTATATTTCGATTTCAATAATACAACTTTCTGATTTTTTTCTCTGTGTTTTCTGTATATAAATATATGTGATTTCTTGTGTTTCTGGTTTTACTTTTTGTATCATATATTTTATGTGATTTCAAATAAATTAAGAAGATGAACTCTCAAACTAAAGGTGTCAACACCGGTACTGGTAGTGGATCTACTAATTCATCGAGTGAAAAAGAAGAATCTCCACTATGGAATTATGTAACTAAATTGGAGAAGCTAGGAGCAACAGGAGGAACATGGAGATTTAAGTGCAGTTTTTGTAATGAGATTCGACAAGGATCATATTATAGAATCAAAGCGCATTTACTTGGACAGAAAGGGCAGGGGGTTTCTATCTGTAGAAGAGCAACAATTACTGAAAAGATTAAAATGCAGAAGCTGAAAAATGATTTTGAGCTGAAGAAATCTGAGTCAGGATCTAGAGCAGTTCCATTACCGTGTGAATCTCTTTCTAAGAAGAGGAAATCTTGTTCTTCACCAATCGTTTCATCATTTGGTGTTAAAGCTAGAGATCAGTTATATCAAGAAATTGCAAGGATGCCATTCAATCTTGCAAGAAATCCTAGCTATCATCAGTCTTATCAGTTTGTTGCTGCCAACAAACTTGATGGCTATGTACCTCCAAGTTATAATAAACTCCGAACAACTTTATTGCAGAAAGAAAAGAACAATGTTGAGAAGTTGTTAGTTCCACTGAAATCGACAAGGAATGAGAAAGGGGTGACGATTGTGAGTGATGGTTGGAGCGATCATGTAAGAAAACCTCTCATTAATTTCATAGCTACTTCTGGAGGTGCTCCTATGTTTCTCAAGGCTGAGAATTTTTTTGGTTAAGTAAAAGATAATTTATTCATTTCTAAATTGTTGGAAGAAGTTATTCATCAAGTGGGTGATCAAGAGGTCGTACAAGTCACCACTGATAATGCACCAAATTGTAAGGAGGCTGGAGACCTTATCGAGGATGTTTCCTCACATCTATTGGACACCATGTGTTGTTCATACCCTCAATCTCGCTTTGAAAAATATTTGTGCAGCAAGGAATATGCAATTTAATTACTGAAATTCATGGTGATGCCATTGCAATAAAAAAAAACCTCATTATGAACCATAGCATGAGACTAGCCATTTTTGGTAAGTTCTGTCCGCTGAGATTAATTTTGGTTGCTGATACACGGTTTGCTTCAATCATTGTGATGTTAAGAGATTGAAGCTTATCAAAAGGGGTCTTCAAGCCATGGTTATAAGTGAAGAATGGTCTACTTACAGAGATGATGACACTGGGAAAGCAAGCTTTGTTAAAGAGAAGATAGTGGATGATGACTGTTGGGAAAAGGTTTCTTATATTATAGATTTCACAAGATCTATATATGAGATGATCAGATTTTGTGACATCGACAAGCCATGTCTTCACTTGGTATATGTGATGTGGGATTCTATGATTGAGAAGGTGAGAGATAAGATTTACAAGAGAGAAAAGCGTTCAGTGTCTGAATTCAGTCCCTTCTATGATGTTGTTTATGAAATTTGGGTGGCTCGCTGGACAAAGAATAATACTCCCTTGCATTGTCTAGCTCATTCTTTAAATCCAAGGTATGATTTTAATAATATGATTTATCATTTCATTTTGTTCATGTGTCACGTATATGTTTATCTATATGTATTGTATTGTGTAGATTTTATAGTGATGATTGGTTAAATGAAGATTTAGCAAGAAAAGGTCCACATAGGGATGCATAAATCTCACTTGAAAGGACAAAGTGCTTTCGAAGATTGTTTCCAAACAATGAGGATCACAAGAAAGTTATGGAGGAGTATGCATTGTTCTCGATGAAGAGTGGTCTTTTTGAAGATTTAACATGCATTTCAATGATGTCTACTATGGAACCCAAAAGTTGGTGGTCTAACTTTGGTGCTCAAACTCCTCTACTCCAAACTTTGGCTTTTAAGTTACTTGGACAACATAGTTCATTTTCATGTGCTGAACGTAATTGGAGCACTTACTCATTCATTCATTCACTAAGAAGGAACATGTTAAATCCTAGTCGTGCTCAAGACTTGGTTTTCATCCACAACAACCTACAACTTCTATCTAGGAATTCTGATCAATATGAAGCTGAAAAGACCAAGATTTGGGACGTTGGTGGAGATGAATTTGATTCTATGGAAGATGTCGGATTCTTGGAGTTTGCCGACCTTTCACTAGATGAACCGGATTTTGAAAATGAGCTGCTAGATGATTAGCTTATTCTGTTGATGTCTAGTATTTTTATCTAAAGTGTTTTTAATCTTAAAACTTATGTTTCAGATTTTAATATTTTAACTTATGGATATTTTTATATTTTCTTATATTTTGGGTTGTCGTCTCTACGCTGTACCCGTATCTAAAAAATTTAAGTTTGTCATCTCCCATCCCCGCCCCCGTTTCTTGTACTTGTCCCCGTCCCAGTGCTGCTTAGTTGATAACAAAACGAATCTTGGCTTTGGGTTGAGCTTTATGTCAATATGTGTAGGTGTCTTTGGGGTTGAAGCAACAGTGCCAAACTTGCAGACCAGGAATTTGAAACATGGCAGCAAAACAACGTATAGCGCAGTAAAGAAAAAAGGAGTTGCTACGAGCCACCCTAATAACTGCAACAACCAGAGAAAGTAAAAATCAAAGACTGACAATTTTACTAGATCATACGGTTAGCCTAGAGAGTGGAACAAGGAGGATTCTCAATTTGAACCATTCAGCAAAGAGAAAAGAGAGACTCAGTGTAGGTTGTAGCTACTTACCGCATTACCAATGCTTAAAAAGACTTCATGCGAGGCTTGGCCAGTGAAAACCTTCTTAAGGGCATCTGATGTCAAAGGAAAATGTGGACCAACAGTGACTTTTTCACCAAGTCGTAGGAAAGGCACCACCAGACTTTAACAAGAAAGACATAAGATCCAAGTCAAGAAGAGAATTTATTATAGAAAATATGCAAAAATTAAGACGTCACTCACTGAAAATTAAAAGAGTGTGTGAATAAGCATAAGGTTTTACGCTAGTTCTACAGGAGTGGCAATGATGTTTGCCAACATGACGGTTGGAGCATGACAAGTAGATCCAAAAAATGCAATAGCTACTCCACAAAGAAACACATGAACACCTGTTTCAAAACAACACTCCCAATAAGATACATTGCAATCTCAAAATGTAACAGAGCGCAAAGAAACAAGCTAAAGGAGGCATATACGCACCACAAATTGGAAGGAGATTGAGAAATATTCCCAAGGTATGCCGAGTGTGGCGGAGAAAGCAAGCTGCTTAGGCTCAGAACCTCTACATAAAGAAAACAAAACCAAACTCAGAGAACTTACAACATCAACACTGTGGAACAGAGATAGAGAAATGCTGAGAAGATTACAATGAAGACGGGAGGATAAAGATTCTGCCTTTATTATTCTCTTTAATGTTCCAAATAAAGAAACCATCAGATTTCAGGTTTTAAGACAAAACGATAAATGAATAGCAAAGGAGATCTTTTTGTTCCCATCTCTAACGTATCGAGAAGCAGAATGAGAATAACCAACTAATACTACTTTTTGATCCTGCCAAGATGGATATATGATAGAAGACACGTAGAAAGAGAGAGAGAAAAGACAAACCTACACAAGATATGGAGAAGAGGATCAATGATTTTCTTATTGAACCATGCTTTCACCCTACCTTTTGATAAACCCATCACCGATTCTACCAAATCTGAACGAAGGCTTCCCCCAGAGAGATTGAGAATTAACAGATTCAGAGATTAACCTCGAATTCACATGGAACCAGTTGAAGTTAGGTATTTCCAGAAGATTTTGGGTAATTGGGTCTAACATTGACCTTCAAATCGGGTCTAAGCCCATAAAAATAATTCTGAAAAAAGTTAATATTTTCAAACTAATAATGAACCAAACCGTTGTGACAGATCAGATGCATTCTTGAGACAAATGTTTTACTAGAGAAAAATTGAATATTCGTGCTGGAGGTCAGACGCTCAACTAGACTCAAATGTTCGTTATTATATATCCAATCCGCACTTAATATAATATTGTCGGCTTTATGCCTAAATCCTCACGGAATTGTTTTTAATTGGCTATTCCCCAAAATGTCTCATACTAACTGAAATTGGATCAGATATATATTAAATTTTGTTATGTTTAATATCCAATATTGGACTTGTATTGCTAATTTCTTCTAATAATTCTCCCATCAAATCAAAAATCATGAAACTTTGGCTTTGATACAATTTATTGTAATGGACATGAGAAAGAACATATGTGGAAACAGATGAATAAAGCGATGTAACTATGACACATATATTTAACGTGGTTGGCCAACTTGACTACGTTCACGGGCAAAGAGAGATCTTATTATTTTAGGCGATATTGAGCTTACAAAGTGCAAGTTTAGGTTTACTTTGAATAATATATATATATATATATAATAGCATCTCACATCTAAAAACTTAGACTATACGGATTCATGGGCCTAAGCTCACGATCAGATGTAACATATGTAATAACTTTATGCAATCCATCACCTAGATGTAACATTCAGATTCAAGGCACATCAATAAATCTCCACTTTAACTTGAATCATCCCAATAACAAATGTACCAGATGCACTTTCAAGTACCAGATGTACCTGATGGACCATAGATGTACCAGATGTGTTATTCAACGCCATATGTACCATCACTCTATTTGTCTCATATGTCCCTTTGGATCAGATGTGTTGTTATGACAAACCAAACGCTCTTTAACGGACATATGCTCAACTAGATCTCGACGTTCGTCATCAGCCAGATGTCCCATATGACCATATGCCCCAATGGGCTAGATGTCCTTGAGGACCAGATGCCTCAAAAGGCAAGTGTCCTTGCGGACCAGATGCCCAAACAGACCAAATGTCCTTACATACTAAATGCCCCCCCAACAAGCCTGATGTCTTTGCACACAATATGCCCAATGGGTCAGATGCCCCAATGGGCTAGATGTTCTTTCAGACCAAATGCCCAATGGGCCAGATGTCTTTTCAGACCAGATGCCCCTTAGGATTGAACCATATATATGGTGAGATGAACATTCACAGCGCACAGAGTACTGATAGGTTTACCTGAAGACATCATAAACATTGTCAACAATTATTAATGTAGGTTCTCTGTGACAAGAACAAATTCTTCTCCCTATCCTTGAAGATCTCCATCCCTAAGATCTTCTTTCCTACACCCAAATTCTTTGTCTCAAATTCAGAACTCAGAAACTCCTTCAGTTTCTCGATGTCACACATCTTCTTTGCAGTTATAAGCATGTCATCCACGTAGAGTTACAACCACAAAGACTTTTAATGTAGCTCAACTTGATTATATATCTGTTGAATCTCTTGTACCATTGTCTAGGAGACTAATTAAGTTCATAAAATGACTTATGAAATCCATAAAGTGATTTCTAAAGCTTACAAACATAGTCTTCTTTCCTAGGAACTTGAAAACCATCCGAGTCACGCATGTATATCTCCTCATTTAGCTCTTTATGAAGAAACATTGCCTTCACATCAAATTGCTCAAGCTCCAAGTCCTGACGTGCTACTAACGCTAGCAACACTCTGATGTAAGTATGCTTGACCACTAATGAGAATATTTCATTCTAGTCTACCTCCTCTCTCTGACTGAAACCTCTTGAATTAATCCAAGCTTTATACTTCACTTCTTCTACTGGTGATGCTCCATTCTTAATACTGAAAACCCAATTGCATGTAGAAACTCTTCTCCTTGATGGTAATATGGCCATATCCCATATATGGTTTTCTGATGGAGACTAGACTCTAAATCTTTTGACTCCATCACCGTAGCCCATAAATTCTTTCTTTCTTGCTATCATATATAGTTTACCTCGATGCACATGATCGTAAACAGTAAAACTCAACACTCTTAGAAGTGAATAATCAGCATATCTACATGACCGTACCTCAGAAGGTATTCTGCACTCGATGATTATGTGGGGACCGAGATTTATCAAGTAGTAAGCCGTGTTAACTACTTCAAACCAAAACTATTTCTCAAGATTTGCATTCAAGATCATGCACCTCACTCTCTCTAGCAATGCCTGGTTCATCCGTTCTATTACACCATTATGATGTGGTGTTTCTCTGACTGTAAGATGCTTGGCAGTTGTTGCACCCTTACAAAACTATTTGAACTCTTTCGAGCATAATTCCAAACCAATATCAGAACGAAGCATATTATACTTCGACAGATGTTGCATTCTACGCGCATCCTTTCCAAGCCTCATATGCCATAGCATAATCATATCTTCCTTTGGGATCTTTGGCGGTGCAACATTTTCTGAACCTGTAACTATTGTACCCTTCAGCAAATACAAAGTACCATTTATAAAAGCCCTCAGAATCACATCAGAACTCTTGTAGACATTTTAGACTCCATCGCTATATGAATATTTGAACCTTCTACTATCTAGAAGACTCACGGATATCAAACTTATTCATCATTGATGGAACAGTTCCTAACCTCGTTCAATGTGTAGAATCTACCATCATGTGTCATGGGCTTAATTGAGTTGATCCCAACAATTTTGCAGACAAAATTGTTTGCCATGTTAATTTTGTTGTCAAGTACCTATGTGTGCTCTAAAAACCACTCTCTCCACTGTGTCATATGGTAGGATGCTCTTGTATCGAGAACCCACACATCAAAAGAGTGTGTGTGTCCATGCACAACAAAACCAATGTCGTCATCATACTTAATTGAGCAGATCTGGACTGCTGCTCATTCATTTTTTTTGGATTGTCTGACTTCCAATGTACCTTCTCTTTGCAATAGTTGCAAATATATGTTAGCTTAGAATCTCTTGGGGACGACTTCCTATCTTTCGAAATCTTTATGTCCCCATGTCCCTTCACACCACAGACAAACAATTCTGAAACTTGGTTATTTATCCCTCAGTCGGATGTCTTATGGTGCAATTCCCGTCTATGAAACGTTGACTTAACTTCTTTTAGTTTAATTGTATCTTTGCCAACAGTGAACGATTACAAGAAATTCTCGAGGGATTTCAGCAGATATACCAACATGTCTAATACATTGTATTCATCCTCCACTTTAACATCAATGTTATGCAACTCAAGTAATACTGAATTTAACTTGTCAAGATGATCACAAAACTCAATACCTTCTTGCAAGGCAAAGAGGCATTACTTCAGAAGTAGTTTATTCGTCAAATATTTTTTCATGTACAAACTTTCCAACTTCTTCCATGAACTAGCAGTGATATTCTCATCCGACACTTCAATGATGATCTCGTCTGCTAGACACAACAAAATTGTTTAGAACAACTTCTCTTTTTGAGCCTCCAAAACAACATCATCAAATATCTTCTTTAATAATAGTTTTCAAATACCTTGTTGCTTCAACAACGCATGCATCTTAATCTGTAAAAAATTGAAATTATTTCTTCCATCAAACTAATCGATCTTCGCGTTTATCTCCTATCATACTTTTTAACCATATCAAAAAAAGTTAATAAATTGAATTTTTTATTTTTATTTAATAAAATGATTTTGTTTTGATTTCTATTAAAAAATAAAAGTCGGTTTTCAAATCGGTCAACAATACAAGTTTATATATATTTTTAGATTAATGAAGAATTCATATTTTGGGTAAAATGTGTATTTTTCTATTTTCTTTTCTTTTACAAGTTTGGTCTGATAAGAACATGTGCACTGAGTGTTTTTTGATCAATCTCTCGAACATAAAAAATATTAAAATAATAAAAAGGATGAAAAAGAAATGAAAAAAAAAAGAAAGACAAAAAGTGTAATTTAAAATTTAAAATGAAAAAGAAACCCATTTATTTTTGGAAAAGACTTTGTGATACTTATCACTTTATTACTGGATTTGGTTTAGTTAAAATTTTGAAAATGAATATATAATAAAAATATGCAAAATAAGTTAATGATTTTTTTGTCAATTTTTTTGAGGTTTAAAATATATATTTTTGGAATATTTCACACATTGATTATAATCCGATCTAAATCGAATCAGAACTGAACCGAATCCAATCTGATAACTAATAAAATTTGAATGAGCATAGAACCAAAAATTCGAATCAACCGAACCGAAACCGACATGAGCTCAGAATGACCAAACCTAGTTTTGAGAAACGATTGAAGTGTTTTAACGGATGCTGATGCTCTTAAAGTTCTTCAGGTTTCCAATAAAAAGCCCTAGGCCTCTTAACCTCCACCGATTCTCTTTCCCCGTCGCCGGTGAACATCTATTCCAGTCCAATCATCCGTCTTATGATTCAACAATCATGCTTCTCGGTCAAAATAGTCTCCATGAGACATACTACCAGATTCTCTCCGTCAAAGAAGATGCGAGCTATGACGAAATCCGCAACAGCTATCGATCCGCCATCCTTCACTCTCACCCAGACAAGCTAAACAGTTCTCCTCGTTGCAGCTCAGACGAAAAGTTCCTCAAGATTCAAAAGGCGTGGCAAGTCTTAAGCGATGCAGAGCTACGCGTGGTTTACGACAACGACCTTCGATCTTCGAGGCAGGACGGAACCACTGCTGATGAGATTAGTATAGAGGATATGTCAGTGGAGGTTGCTGGAGAAGGAGAAGTCATGGAGGTTTTTTATCAGTGTCGGTGTGGTGATTACTTCTCTGTTGATTCCTCTGAGCTAGAGACGATGGGGTTTGCGTTGGTGAGAGACGGCGATTTCGTTCGAGTTCGGAGATTGGGTGCTTTTGTGGCGTCTGTTGTTCTTCCTTGTGGATCTTGTTCTTTGAAAACCCGAGTTTGGGTTGATTCCGATATGAAGATTCCTCTAGCAATGTGGTGATCTGGGTTGGTTTTGATAGATTCGGGTTCATGATGATCCTTTTCTCATGCCTGGGTTGATTCAGAACTGAATTGAGGGATCTCTCTTTAGACTGATGCTTGAGGATGATCTTGACTGTGTGATCTTGTTTGGTTCAGATTTGGAAGTTCTCCGGCAAGCTTTTGACTTTTGTACTCATTTGTTAATTCTATTTGTAGAACATTAGTTCTATAAGAAATTATGGGAAACGAAAAAGCCCATTGGATTTACTTCTCCTTCTTACCTCTATAGTTACCAATCTTATTTATCTTGTTTTTATGTTCTTGCGAAGATCTGTTACATAATCTTTGTAAGTTCAATCTGTGCTTCTCTTTGAATGAATACAAGGATAATATTTTGATGGAGAAAAGAAGCAATGTAGGTGTTATTGCAGTAGTACATCAAGACTATGCTTTCGTAAAAGTATGGTATCTCTTCTTTGTCTACTGAATTTATTTACTTATGGTAGTGTAGTGTCATGGCTTATCTGAATTTTGTTAAGGTTAGACCAAGTAGTGGTGATTTCTGTAGTAGCTGAGACAGATTACTGCAATCTTGTCTTTGGACAAAGAGGGCTAATTTTTCTGTCATGATTGGCAATTTTGCTTGTACAGATGATTCAAAAGTCTTAGTAGTTGAGGTAGTCTTCTCTGTGTTTTGTTAGAAACTTTTGCTGAATGAACTTTCTTTTTGTTTTCAATTCTTTGATCACAACTACCACTTGTTGCAGGGTAAAGTTAAACTGTGAAAGGCGGATGTGACGATGAACACATTGTTGGTGTAAGATAAGCCAGGAGAGGGGCCATAGCACACTAGATAGACTAACATGATCCTTCAGGTAGCTATCATACTCTGTACGAATGTGTCAGGGGTGAACATCTAAAGGAACTAGGGACAAGCTGTACATGCTTTTTTATTGCAATATATAACATCTTTCAGATAACGTTGTGTAGCGTCGTTATTATCCACCGTGTACAGCCCATTAGTATATGAACTGAGATAATAGACATATAGAGGAAATAAAGAAAAGACTATTTGATCCCATAGGACTCTAGAGTGGATAGAATTTCCGGAGGTCCACCATTCTCTTCGACATAGGAAATGTTAGGGCTGTCTCGTGGAACAACGTCTTCCCTTTTGAAATTTTCTTCACTGCGAAGAAGCTTCTCACTGTCAGATCCCACTGCACCTTTTAGAATGATGGTTTTGTGGAGACCACCGAGCAAGTCTTCATAGTCTGTGTCTCCCTTCTCTCCCAGAAATAAAACAGACTTCGTCATGTCAATTCCCCACCTTATCAAAAGATACCTACATAAAGCCATTAAACTGTGTTATTCTCACTGTGAGATCATCTTACACAGCGTAATTGGTCTTGACAGTAACTAACCTGACTGCTTGTAATCTTGATGCACATAGTGGTATAACATTTAGCCTTGTTGCAGCATGTGTATAGACTATGTTGCACCTTAAACCTCTCATCCGAAGTCTCTGCCTAAGGTCATCAACTCTTCGGGTCTGCCATTCATTCACACACAGACATTAATATGTTTTTAAGCTGTCCTCATGATGACAAATATGTTTTTTTTTACGAAAGAGTTACCTCGACTCCTTGTTTCACAGAAATTGCATAGCACCTAGTACTGCATGCGCTTGTATACTCTGTGATGTCGTCTTCTGTTTCAGGTTCTGTACATGCAAGTCTCAGCATCACTGACCTTATACTTTCACCAGGCCATTTGTATTCCACATGAGCTTCATAGTCTGCATCAACCTCCATATCTCTCCATGGATAGTAGATCTCACTTCCGCTGTTACAAACTATTGCATCAAAGTCTTCCAAATTAATCAGGTATTTCTTTGTCATCTCCACAACTTCTTGCACGCTTGAACCTGTTGCCAGGACAAAGCCTATTTTTCCTTTGCCCGATGTCAAACCCGCAGTTTTCATCACATTCTTGATGATATCTTCCAAATTCGCTTTGATGTCTCCGTTGTCATCGTAGGAATCAACAGTAATCACAAAGAGCATCTGCCTTCTACCAGGGCTGTAGAGAACAGATGGACTACCCTTCATAGAATTCATTTGACTTATGGCGTTGACTAGTTTCCTCTGTCTAGTGCTTGCATCTAGTTCCCCATTGAGCTTGAAGTCTCCATCCATGGAGAATCTCAAAGATATGTCATCAACATCACCTAGGGAATCACTTATCGGCTCTTCTGGAACTTTCATTATATCGAGACTACTTGTTGGGTG
>MU107973.1:9757-34870 GCA_012274485.2 Sinapis alba
TTTTTTTTTTTTTTGGTATTTCCGAATTAACTTGCTGAGATTATCGTGAGATAAGTCTCTAGTACTAATATTTTTATTTATTTTTCTCGTTAATTACACAATTAATGATGTGGTTGTTTTACAAATGGCCTCTGAATTCTTAAGGGATCTGAAATATGTCCACCCAATTATTTAAGTATTGGTGAAAAATCCTATATCTTTATATTTCTATTTATCAAATTGTTATTTTGAATTATTGTTTTTTTCTTTCTGAAGTATGTTATGTTTGAGATCTCAACATAAAAAGAAACTATATGCTACAATTCTAACTTATACATAAACGCCAAACATAACTAAATTAAAATTACGGAAAATTCGAGCTTAGCCGCTTGTTAAATACTCGGGGTTGTAGTTTAATATTGTTGAATAGAAAATGTGCTCTAAGACTCTAACTGTAGTGGATATAAACTACAGCTATAGGAAGAAAAAAAAACACTTACTACTTACAACTTGCCCTTTTACAGACAACTCACTTAAAAAACATTACATTTATTTTAGTAAAATGGAGCCGCTCAGTAAAATCAAAATGTAGATTTAAAGATAGCCTTAATAGTGGTGGATTTTAAAGACCTACTAATAAAAAAATAAAAAGTACTACTAGAAAAGAAAATTAAACAAAATATTTATTGCATGAAGTAAATGGGGCCGACAAACTATTTATTAAAAACAGAAAAATAAATTAAAACGGGACGGATTGGCACTATTAATATTGAAAGTGATGAAGAATTAAAGTTTGACTTTCTTTCTCGTGTGACGTGGTGAGTTATAACTTACATCAAATATTCCCTCCGTTTCATTTTAGTTGTCGTTTTAGATTTCGATACATATATTAAAAAAATATTTAATTTTACATATTTCAAAAATAAAAACACAACTACCAATACACCTAACCATATGTCAACCAATAAAAAATAGATTAGAATAAAAACTCAATAAATTTTGCATTGAAACTACAAAACGACATTTATTTTGAAACGAAAATTTTACTCTACAACGATAATTAATTCTGAAACGGAGGGAGTAGTTACTAAAGTACTATAAGAAAAGTCAATGTCACCATTAATTTGGCTTCTCCTTTCTTGTTCTAAGATAATGCCAATTGTCGTCTGATGATGAAAACAGTAGAACTATGTCTACAAAGTGAACCGCTTGTGTTATTGTTTGTTGGATTATGGTTCAATTGACCTAACCGATTATTTCAAAAAAAAGTTGTCTCACCAATCTCGTATTATCATGGAAACTGTAGTCCAAACAAAAAAAAATGAAAATCAATAAAGAGGAAAAATAAGCGGCAGCATGAACTTTGCTGTAAAGCAATGTACGCAAGAACCCTATGAAATTTCTTGGCTTTTGATTTAATTCTCTTCAGCCGTAATTTTATGAACTTTCATCGATAAGAACAGTATATACGTGTACACAATAATATATAGGTGTGGATATTTCACATACATCTCGATGTACGTATATACCTGTCAGTTTCTTTGCATGTGTATATATAATAGAAGGTTAAAACTACACTACAGTGTTAGGTGCATATATGATTGTAACAAGCTCACATCCGGTTCAAATTTAAGGTGGTAAAACCTTTGAATAATTAGCAAACAAGTAGAAACTTTGAAGCACTTAGAGTGATGTACATTTCTAGAATTCTTTGATGCTTAATTGAATAAGCTAGACGTTAAGCAATTGTGAATATTTGGCGAGCTTGGTCTTGGGTCCGAGGACTTCAGCAGCCCAATGGCAAAGAAAAAGGTGTTAAAAGAAGCTGAAGAATCATGTGCGGTTCATGTGATCTCAAAGCCCAACGTCTTGCTTCTATTTATTGCAACCATCTTTCTCGCTTCCTCACATGTTATTTTTGATTGGGACATTAATGATTTAATTGCAGAGTGCCTAATTACACTAGACGATAAAATGTTGAATATTTTTTAAAAAGAAAAATAAAATGTTGAGTATCTACCAAGGTTAATTAAGTACATCCTATAGTACAGGCGACAATATGTTATTTTCCAACTTCATATGTTTGAAAGAAAGTTTCAAGTCTGAAGTTATGGATCATTTGATATACTTAAAAAAAAAAAAATCTATACACTATATCCATTAAGCAATTTATTTAATTTTCTAAACTCACGCTTCATGATTTGATATTAAATAGTGAAACCTAAGATTCCTTATCCTAATTAAAACAGAAGATTGAGCGCTGAGTAGTCAAAGATTACACATCACTAATACTAATTGGAAGCTGGGGAATGAGGGTTGGGTTGTTGAGACACAAACACTCTTTGCTTTATTTCATTAAATCTCTCTCATTATCATAAATCATAACCATCATTACTCCACTAACCACTTTGATTTTTGTCATTAAAAATTGCAATCTTACTTTATAATGCCTTGTAGAAATTTAATCATTTTAATTATTCTAGTTACTAGATGTAGATAGTTCAGAATTATTTCCATTTAGGTTGATTTTACTGCTCCTCTTAATATGATGATATTTTCGGTTAAGCTTAAACTGAATCAAACGCTAGAATCAATAATATATCTTATCTGGATTATTCTAACTCACCCAAAGTCATTAATATGTTGACAAAGTACTTCTAAAAAAAAAAATTATATTAGCAATTATTAATTCTTATTATCATATTTATGTTACTGTATTACTCTAAGTTCTCCATTTCAGGTCATATGTTGAATTCCTAACAAATACATCTATTAGAAATCGGGAACCACAAGCGCTTGGTTACGCGATTAGTTTTTTTTATAACATCTCAAGAGTTACGTCGAATCCAAAGATTTTTGCATTTTTATATCTAATCTCGAATGAGAAAAATATCAAAAAAAAAATCCTGCATGATTATCCGAGATTGATGGAACATATGAATATGAATGTATGCACGTGTAAATGTGTAATTGAAATATCAAGACGTAATTGCAAAGTAATTAACAAAAGATCGTGAAGGATTGCGTTGTTCTCATAATGAACAAAAATGGTTTGGTAGCCCAACTTATCAGTTCCACGTTTTTAGGTCCAAATGTATATATATTTATACACACACTTCTATTTTTTGCTCATGCATTTTCATCAAACAATCTGAACATATTGATTGTTACTTCGATTACAACAAATTTTGAACTTACAGATCTTAAGTCAACCAAGTGGGTCACAATACCACGTATCCAATATAAACAGTTCTTGTCTATGCATAGTATTATCTCGAAGTCGATACTAAGTCATACTCTGTACGACATGTATAAATGATTTTCGTTATCATACGTACGTGTTAATTAGAACATAATGGATGAATAACTAGAAGAGAAACTGGGGTTAAGGGGCCACCACAGTACATATTAGGTCGTACAAAGACAAGCTTAGCTGTTTTCTTCCTTTTAGAACCAATCACTTTGTTTGGTCTTAAAGAAAAGCTTTATCATCATTTTAGGGTTTTCTAGCAAAATTGAACAAAAGTTGCATCCACACACAAGTAGTAATTCAGCACCCACTTTTATATATTCTATTATTCGCTTGCTTATGGTTATGATTATTAATTAGTTAGTTAGAAGTTAAAACCATAAAATGTTATTACTTAGCGCTATACTTGTTCGAATATAAGAAGTGTTTTTTCTTCTTCTGAAAGTTGCATATAGCAGCAATTTTGGAAGATACGTATATAATGGTGAGAATATCATCAAAAACGACAATGCTGTCAAATAAAGACGGGTGCCTAACTCACAAACTGGTGGCTCACTGGCTTCATATCTCATGGTTTATAATTGCAATGAACATATTTTATGTATCTCCTAACTTATTGCCATTTTTTTGGTCATACAACGAGAAATAAAAAAGGGCTTATGACAAATAAGTCTCTTTTCTAAGCCTAGCGAAGTTTCAAATTCTGATTCAGCATAAATTGATCAATCTTCTCTAACCGGTGAGTATTCAAGAAAAATATTTACTTTGTTACGTATTACAAACACATGTGAATGCATGGATAGTTGTGGACGCCAAAAGAAATTTAAATTACAAATATATATATATACATGTACCCATTTAAAAACAAATCTCTGGTAAGGTAGGTAGCTAGGTAGGTTTTCATCTGTGATGATACATGATACATTCCATGGAAATGTACATGTACACACATATCTATATATATATATACATATATATTTTATTTTATTTTATAACAGTGGGGATCGGAGGATCGAGATCAACCGACTAGTTCTACGAGGCCCACAACATTCCACGTATTTTTGCGATTTAACGCTAGCCCGGATGGCTACACGGAGTTTCGAAGCCGAGTACGTATTGGAGCCAAAGCTCCCTCGTATACGTATTACTGACATACACATGCATATAGAATTATCTAAGTGGTTGTTTGTTATTGCTATAATGAATGCTATAAATATATCATCTAGGTTTAGACCATCTCCATCAAGAGCTCCTAGGGAGGAGTTCTTAGCGGGATTTAAGAACCCGTTCTTAATTTTAACAAAGAAAAAGTTAAGAACCGGTTCTTAAATAAGGATTTAAGAACCGGTTCTTAACTTTTTCTTTGTTAAAGTTAAGAACCGGTTCTTAAATCCCGTTAAGAACCCCTCCTTAAGAACCCCTCAATGGACATGCTCTTAGGGTTAACAACTGAGGTCCTTTTGTAATTATCTTGGGCGTTCACTCTCTTTCCATCTCCCACCGTAGAAAATTAGAAATTCAAATTAACAAGAAACTTATAGATACTTTTTTTTTTCTTCTCAAATATATAGCTCACACTAATACATTATTATATACAAGTTTAGATTTCACAAAAGAGCCAAGAAGAAGAGCCATGAGGAAGCGTCAAGTGGTGTTCAGGAGAGCATCGCCGGAGGAGCCTTCTAGAAGCTCCTCGACGGCTTCGTCTCGGATGGTGAGAGGTGTGAGATACGTCGAGTGTCAGAAGAACCACGCGGCAGCAGTTGGAGGCTACGCCGTCGACGGCTGCCGTGAGTTCATGGCAAGCAACGGAGAGGAAGGTACGGTGGCAGCGCTAACTTGCGCCGCCTGTGGCTGCCACCGCAGTTTCCACCGGAGAGAATTCGAGGTTGTTTGCGACTGTGATTCACCTCCCTTGACTGGGAATTAGACCAGCAAAGCTAGAGCTGGCTAAAAGTTGTTCCTGTTTTTGTGTGTTATATTTTTTTATAGGTTGAAACTGAAAGTATTATATTTTTTATAACTTTCTTAATGTCAAGGGTTTGTGTTTCTTTAAGAATGAAGAAGAAAACTTAAGACATTATACATTGAAAGTGGTAAAACATTTATAACAATTGGATGCCTTCTGAGTTTGAGAATGTTTTGGAAAATTTGGGTTTAAACAAAATGTGAAGATTATTGTTGTTTCATGTTTTATAATGTTTGATTTTTTTCGGTATTGGTCATATTAATGTATTTTGATTTGTTTGTCCAACCATATATCGTTTCAAATCTATTTCTACGTAAGACTACAATTGTTAGTTGTATTGTGAAGTGGATTTGTAACAAATTAAATGTGTATTTTTTATGAATGGATGAGAATGTGATTGATTGTTCCTTTAACATATTTGGAAGGTTCTTCTTTTGTGGTGAAGTTATATGAATATAGTAATACAATTATTGGTTCTCTCAATTAATTATTCAGATATATTTTAATTCTGATTCTTGAGACCACTCCTTTAGTTTTTGTTTACAGCATGGGAATTGTGGAGTTAAGCTTGCAATCAGGGGCGGACGCACTTGTTCACTTACGGGGGCACGTGCCCCCATCTCTTTTTTTATTTTCTTTCAGTAATTTACATAAGATTTTATGTAATGCACACACCTCATATATTAAACATGATGAAATTTTGTTTGTGCCCCCAACTATATATCATCCTAGAACCGCCCCTGCTTGCAATTGTTGTTATCTTATAGCACTATTACATATATTACTGTTATTTTTTAGAAGTACATGTTATCAACTCGAGACCAATTCATGATTTACTGATTATGCCTTGCATACACCTTCCTTCAGGAATATGCCTTGCATACACCTTTATAACATAATATAATAAAATAGTGTAGTTTTATCATTCTAATCTTTTATTTTTTCTTTAGAAGAGAGTTCTTTCAAATTTGTATATAACATGATTAGGACATATAAGAAAATAACTTTGAAATAGAAAGGGAGCAAGAGGCCCACAAATCTAATCCTTGTTGGTTGCTAACTTGCTATGATGAAAAAAACAGTTTTTAATTGGTTTAATAAAGAACCGTTTAAGACTAATGATCATTCACAATAATGGCCTGTGAGTCTGTGACTTCTGAGATTTAGCTAGTCTTCTATAAATCAGAAATAGGTGGGAATTAATCTAACGGACTACTCCCAAATAAAGTACGTACATTAACAAAGCAATAAATATTATGAAGGAATGCCAAAAGAAAAAAAAACAACGACATTGATATAACTTCAAAAGAGATTGCGCTGTTATTACTGCTATAAATTATTACAACATTCTGTATCAAATTTAGTTTGTTAACTGAATGCGAAATTAACAAAAAATAACAGAGGAAGTTAGATATGTTCGTACGAAGAAAGTTAGATATCTTTGGCTGGTTTATAGATTTGAAATGACATGTGAACTGTATCATCATGAACGTACATTGTTAGGTATTTGAGTATGGAGAGAAACAATTCCTTCTGCATATGTTTGTTAGCAACATCGCGCCGAACTTGGTCAGGCCAATATCGATTTTAATATCCCTAAATTTTCATATATATATTTTTATATTGACATAGTAAAATGAAAAAATATATTATGTATATATATTATATATATTATATATATTATATATATTACTTGAGAAACAAATGTATAACATTGTATTTTGTATTAATTTACATCACATGTGAATAGATATCTAACTCAAAAAAGGTTTCCAAGCGGGTTCAAATCAGCACATATTCACATTCATATTTCCAATTTCTTTAATTATCATGAACCTAGCTAGTTGTATTTCTAAGTTCTCGCACACACTCATTCACTTGCAACCGATTAATCATAATACATAGTATCCCATCGTGAACACGTACGTACGATTTACACTCCAGTTCTGATATTCTTGATATCTTAAACTATTCGCAACTCCATTTCATATCTTTGGTTCAATCCTACTCATGCTGTTATCTAGATTTAAATTAAGGAGAGTCAATCGGCTTAATGTTTACATGGAAGCCCAAATAGTTAATAAGCCCATTCATATCAATTTATTGGGTTACTATATTCTTTTCTTACTTACCAGGCGAAAAGTATATATATACTTCCAAAACAAAAGAAAAAGATAAGGAAAAAAAACAACAGCATAAAAAGGAAACTACAAAACCCGTAATTACCGTCATCAAACAAGGCGTCAACAAGCAGTACTCTATTTTCTTGTTTCAAAACAGTAAACAAAGAGAATACTATTTTCTGATCAGAAATTCAACCAAAAAACACTATTATATACTTGATATACTTCCATTCTAGTTCATTGCAGATTTAGATTCCAAAACTTGCTTTGTCTGTTAGTTTTACTTTAAATAGATTTTTACTATATTTGAACGAATAATTTGTTTTTATGTATTATAACCGAAGATAATTAAGAAATGTTTTTAAAGTAATATAATTATTAAATCAATAAATTTGAGTGGTGGAACCTTTTTCCAGTGAGTTTAAACCAGAAACTAAGTTTTCATGCTTAGAAACTTCATTCTTACCTTATTTATAATCATACAAAAGTTTATGAATATTAAATAGTTTTTATCAGTGCTCTAAAATGCTATCTAGGCGCATGTTTAAAAAATGTTTAGTAGTTAACCATAATAATATTATATTATATAATACAGATTTATACAGTTCAAAAAGTAATAGTGTTTAAACGAATATTATTTAGACTACACAAACGTTTAACCACATTTTAAACATTGATATTTAAAAAATAAACTGTTAATATTATTAATAATTTATTAAAAATTATTTTAGTATTTTATGTATTTATATGATTATAGCTATTAGTTTAATAATTTTAAAATAATTTTAAATTTATTCATTTATCATCTTTATAGATTAAATATCAAAAAATTAAGTTTTCAGATAATCTTAAATTAATAAAAAAGTATTATGGTAATTCATTTTTCAGGCATTTGGTTTATATAAGGTATTTTTATTTGTTTATTTGATTCCAGTTGGTTCTAATTTAGTTTTAGTTTTTAAGTTTTAGAGATGTAAAATCGGTTAGAGTAATTGGTAGGATTCAAACCCAAACCAAAACTTTTTTCGATTCGGTTAGTGCTAGACCTGCTTACACCACACACAAACACAAGGAACCAAGTAAACATTTGCCAAATAATCCACTTTTATAGTTTTATACAACTGAAAGTGTGAATCACTTCGAGATACACTGACGTGTGGAACTGAAGGGAGACCTTGACCAAGAATTAGGTTAGTAGTTGTATTTTTTCCTTTTTCTTTAGTAACAAAACGAAGAAAAATAGAATTGTTTTTATAATAAAAAGTCTAGCCGACTAGACTTTCCTTCAAATAAGACCAAAAAACTCCTAACAATTTCAACAATGTTACAATAATTGGAAAGAAACTTCCTATTTTCCAATTTTATATCCTTTCAAACACGGTCTTTGTTTTTGTATCTACCTGCACTACCACCTTCCTCTCTTTTGCCTTTTTAGAAAACACTATAATCTCTCTCTATATATTTCATCTATGCAGACAAATTCTATATCATCAACATCTCCTCTAAGGCTCTAACACGTTTAGTTCATTGATACACAACCATGGAGAAGAGTTTCTTGTCTGAATGCAAACAGTCTTCTTCTATCACTTTCTTTGCTCTGTTCAACTTGTTCCTCATCGGGTTTGGCAGATGGGTTTCTTCTGCTCGCATCTTTTTATCAACATTCTTTCCTCTTCTTCAACACCATCAACGTGTTGAAGAGAGTTTGATCAAACAAATAGAAGAACGAGAAGAAGAAGAAGTTGATGGACTCTGTAAAGAAGACGCAGAGATTGTTATGAGAAGCTTAGGGCTGTTACCCGACTCAGAAAGCGACGAGCTTCAAGAACGGTACAGTTCCAAGGAGATTTCTAGTTTTTTCGAAGAGAAAGAGGCGAGCTTGGAGGAAGTGAAGCAAGCTTTTGATGTGTTTGATGAAAACAGAGATGGCTTCATTGACGCTACAGAGTTGCAGAGAGTTTTGACAACGTTAGGGTTCAAAGAAGGATATTGCCTAGAGAATTGCTTGGTTATGATCAGATCATTAGATGGAAACAAAGACGGAATAATCGATTTCAAAGGGTTTCTGAAGTTCATGGAGAATAGTTTCTGCTGATTCATATGACATTTTTATTTATTTTACAATATCTATTCTTTTGTTTTTCTAAGCACAATCTTAGTAAGAAATATTTTTGTTAATATACACTATATCTTTACCTTTGTCTCCATTATTAGAATTTTATAGTTCATTGTCTGAATCAGAACTCGTAAGAAATATATGTGTTGAGTGTTTCACTTTGTTATAATTTCTTAATTGTAACAAGAAATTCAATGAATAGCAAATGGAGAAAGAGAAATAAGACACTTGGTTTCTTAACTTGTCATGTTAATAGCTTACAAAAGACATGGAGTTTGATAATAATGACAGATGTAATCAAGTTTTTAATTAGCTCCCACTCTTTCCTTTTTTTTCTCCTTTAGATGTTGGAGCTTTGGTGTTGGTGGCCTACACCAAGAAAATCTATAAATGCTGGAGTTTTAGTGGACTTGAAATATCTGGTCACCATTGTATGTTCTGCAGATGATGATGGCAGTGATAATGACGTCAATGATGATGATGGTTGTTCTTGGATGGAGACATGCAGTGTCAGTGCCAAGGAATCTGCAGAGAAGGTTGAGTAGTGATGATGCGGGCCCTGCATTGGCATGCGTGAAGAACAATACTCTTCTTTCAGGTTAGTTGTTTCCTCATTTAGCATTTTCCAGCTGTTCTTTTCCAAATTCATATCTTCATCATCTACACTACCTGCAAAACATACCGAGAAATGAAGCTTAAAATTTCATCAGCACCTAGTGAGTCTCTATAGCTAACTTGCAATCTGGTTGCTTTTTTTCTATGTGCTGTATTAACTCTGGTAGAGAAACTTTGAGGTCAATTAAAACGTTACCATAAGCTCATTATATCAAGTACTAGATAAGAGTAAGAAGACACAAACCAGGAGAGAGATTGAAGGTTGTGTGATCTGCAGTAGGTTTATGAGCAGACCCATTGATTCTTCTTATGTAAGAAGTTGATTGCTGCCTCAACTTTCTTGCCATGAGGACATGCCAGTGATTCTTTAAGGCATTGTCTGTTCTTCCATTGAAAATCTTAGCAATCATAGCCCATTTGTTACCAAAGGCTCTGTGAGCTGCAAGTAGCCTCTCTTCTTCCTCAACACTGAAAGCTCTCTTGTTGATCCTTGGGTCTAACTGGTTAAACCACCTCAATCTGCAACTCTTGCCTTTAACAACCCAAAGAAGCAAGAGAAAAAAAACATGTTAAGTTCACTTCCTCATGAACATAGCAGATGAAACAGTTCAACTTAATGCTGGCTTTTACCTGTTCTTCCTTGCATCTTCTCTGCAATGTGGTTCCAGTTTTGAGGACCGTAAACAGCAACAAGTTCAATGAGCTGAGAATCCTCAGAGATTTTCCAATGTCCTCTACTACAAACCCTAGAACCTCTCTGCTTCTTCTTCTTCTTTGATTCATCACTCACCTTCACCATCCTTTTTTTATTAGGGAACTTCACTGCATTGTTTTCTCCAAAAGGGTATTCTTGGAAACATGAGAACTCCATCTAGCTCTTATCTTGGTCTCTCTCTTATAACAATGTCTCATATATACAACACAGAGACATATACATATATAGATAGGCATGTGATGTTTGGGATTCGGTGATGGTTATGTTATCGTATGTAATCTTTTTGGTTGCCAAAAATGGAAACCTGAGGAGAGAGAAGAACAGGTGTGAGGAGAGAGAGTATAAATGGAAATAGAAAGAAACCCCACGCATACATCTTTCATGGTTGCTCTGTTAAGAACAGTTTCATTTCTCTGACATCATGTTTTAAAGAAAACTAGTTTGAATATTTGTCACCTTTTATTCTTCTCCCCACGCTTTACCATTTTCTAAAATATACCATTTCCTTGTATATGTATAAATATAGGTGTATACGACCAAAAATATTCATAACCATTTTTAGATGCAACTTAAATATAACATGTGTTTGTGTGTAGATAATAATACATATATACTTAGTGACCAATATTCAAACTCATAAAAGCACTAATATTATGCGCTAAAATGCATATAAAGATTAAAAATATCAAGATCTTTAGTTCTGTTTTAGACGACTAAATACATAGGATCAACCTAACAGAACCTGCGAGATCTAGCATAGAAGAACAATACTAACCACTTAAGCCGAAATTCTAGTCCATTATATTATAACCATTTGGACCAAAATTTGAAATTTAAATCTAAACTGACTAAACAATAATAATTTAATTCATAACAAAAATCAAATTTATGACCGATATAGATACACCTTATAGATTACCACTAATTATTAAAGTTTTTGATACTTTAAAAGTAAAATTACAACATTTCATTTAATACATGTATTGTTTGCTATTTTCCATTGATCATTAATAATAAAAGGGACTCATGATAAACAAAAATAAACACGAGCCAAAAACTTAAAAGCTAAGAACTATTTTTTTCCAGTTTTATAAAGAATATTATTTTGACTTTTTTACATAAATTAAAAATAATTAAAAATATTTGTATATTTAATAATTATTTTTGTTCAACCAATAATGTTTAAGATAACTTAAATTATTTAAACCCTTTAACAAAAAAAACTTAAATTATTTATAGGTCCAATACATTTTTTATTAATGTTAAATTTAAAATATATAAATTGCATTTGAAATCTAAAGTACTTTTTTGTTATGTCAAAATGGTACTCTTTATGAAACATAAGAAATATATTTTAAAATTCCAAAAGTATTTTAATATCACATTCTCTTTTATATATTATTTAATATAACTTTCATTTTCATATAAAACGAGAAGTATCTCTTTCTTTCTCTCGTTCACACTTCACACACATTTCGCTACATATCACTATCAGTCCAAATATTAATTGGTTACCCCCAAAAAAAGGTCCCCAACTTGGAACCGAAAATTACAAAATAAGCGAATTACAAAAACCGAAGCAAACCAAACCGGTCTACAATATAAATCACATAGTTATATAAATTAGTACCGAAACTGCCCTCCGGTGTAGGTCTGGCCAAAGGACCAACCGGGAGGAGCAACATTGAACGACACGACACTTCGGCGATCACTTGTGGTGACAACAAACGACAGACTTTGACCATTGAGATAAGAGTTGCTTTGCCAATTTTGCCCCCAGTTTCTTGACATTAATTGCCATTTTGACCTTGACCCTTTCATTGACACAGAGTGTACGTCCCCGGCTCCACCGACGTTTGTGACCAGCACCAAGTTAAAGTATGAGTGGCCGTTGATCGTGAACCTTATCCCGCCGCTTCTCCTGCACCGAACCCTATATATTCACCCCCCAAAAAACAATGATTTAACTTAAATACAATGATGAAAGTTTATGTAGCTCTCGAACCCTATACAGTTTTCGGTCTATTAACAATTCTACCACATTTATCAATTGGTCCAAAAGTAGTAAATGCGTATTTGTGGGTCTAAATTCCACTAAGTGGTGTAGTATATAATGAATGTATGGGTAATATTTACAAACTGCATGTGTTTGATATTTTAACGTTGAATATTCATGGCATTAAATAACCCCACTAAGAACGGCTAAACCGGATTAATTAATTACTACCTTCTGTACATAACCGGAATGATACCGGATTTGTAAAGAGCGATGTGCTCGTAAATGGGCTGAGAAAGATCGAAATGGTGGTTAGGAGGATCGCAGGCACCACCAGGAGGACAAAAGTTAGTTGCGGTGACAACTATGGAGCGGCCTTGTATGCACCACTGAGGATCGTTGACACATTTCAGCTCGAAGCAGGCTCCACAGCTAAGTCCATTATCGAATAACGCCGTGCTCAGCGCTGCAGTCTCTGTTCCATAACCTTGCCCGTAGAGATTCCCGTACCCGCAGGCTCCACCTAGTTATGTTCATTAGCCAAACGTTTATGTTCTGTAGAAAATAACTTTTGAATCTTGAAATGAACGTGTTACAAAATTTAGTTTAAAAGAAAGATACATTCTAACATATGAAAAATAAAATGTTATAGGCGATGAAAGTTATGAATAGTATCGTTTTGAAAAAGTTATGAATAGCCGATGAAATTGTTTGCATGTTAGGGCATGATTAACCCAAGAACCCCTCATGGGGTTCTTGGAAAGTGTTTTTTTTTTAAAAAAATAAAAAAATAAAGAAAGAACCAATCACGGACTGCCACGTGTCAATGGGACCCGTGAACAGTGTAAGAAACTCTTAAGAACCGGTTCTTAATTAACAACTTTTAGAACCGGTTCTTACACTATTCATGGGACCCATCGCTTAAGAACCCCTCCTAAGAAACCCCTTTAATCATGGTCTTACGAGGGGGGTAGCTAGCTCTGAAAACGTGAGCTGATGATGAGTATAATGACTAAACTACCCATTGGTCAGTAAAGTTATAAAAGTTATAATAATACAAGTGAAGATCAGAAATTTAAGAATTTTTAGGTATACCCATAGTGCCGGAAGCATCACCGCCGCCGTAGAAAGTGGCATGAGCATTGATCCACGGTCCCATGTGGCCGCCAGGATGGTGGCCGCCACGTCGGTAGAAGCCTTGAACACAGAGGGAAAACGCTAGGACATGCATCAGGACAGCCGAGATAATTACTAAAACCCCCATGATGAAGCAATTCAAAGGGAGAAAAAAAAAGAAGTGAAGAGAAGCAAACGGGTGTTCTCTGTCAGTGTGGAGAAGTAAGAGGTTTTGGAGTGATGAAATTGAGGAAGAAGAAAGTTTGGTATAAATAGAAAAGAAGGATTGGGACAAAGTTTTAGCTGTAATGAATCAATACGGGTCCATGCAACTGCTTCTTGGTCTTTACTACACTCTGTTAATTGCTTTTATTTCATTTTAATGTTACTTTTGTGAAATATAAGAACACAAAAATTATTTTAGAACCGACGGAAAAGATAAAGGAGAGGTGAACGTTAATTCAAGAGGTGGATCAAACAAAATATTTCAAAATGAGTTGGAATCTATCGTAAAGGTCACTCAATATGTGAAATAAATGAGTATCAGAAATCAATAGATATGATTGTGATACTGTAACATCGTAGGTTATATTTCTCTTTTTATTTTATAGTAAACAAGTACTGATTATTTTAAAAGTCAGAAATAAATCATACGGAGAAACGATTTAATAGCAGTTAAATTTCATAAATTATCCAGGTTTGAGTGTGGTCTCCTCGTGTTTTTGAGATTTTTGTCTGTGGAGGTTTAGAATATATCTGCCGATTTATGACATTTCATCACTGTATTTTATTTTGTATATCATTCGTATTCTGTCATGAATAAAAGATTTAAGTGAAAAGAGTGTTTGAGACAGACAATATAGAGCTCAATAAATAATATATTATCCTGGAAATCTATTGAGAATTTAACTATATTTTTTGGTCCACGTTGCACTGCAACTTATTTATTATTTTTTGTTTTATTGTATGTCTGGGTGTTATTACTCATTTTTCTTGATTTGTTGTTGAAAACCTGAGCTACATTGTATTGGTAGCAGAAGTGATGAAGAACGGTTGAGACTTTTTATGGAACTGTAGATATTCCATTGGACAAAAATGGTTACAGCTATTTAGAGAAGAAACAAACAAAAGATAAGCAATGTTTTTTTTCTTATACATTTAAACAAGAAAAGTGAAAATTTACTTTTATACGGCGATTCTAAATTTCTTTCTTTAATTTCAAAATAAATGTTTCTACACTAAGTATAAGATATGTATCCGTTTAAGATTTCAATTCATTCACTTTGATTCTTTTCTTACCGTTAAGTCGACACATAAACATGGTTTCAGTTGAAAAATGAGAACTATATTATCCAATTCCAGTTGTTTCACTTTGATTATTTTACTACCATCAAGTCGATACATATCATGGTCTAGTAATTAAAACATTTTGGTGTTAAATTGTACTAAATCTTCAAAAGATTCGAATGTTGCAAAGAAAGGACGATCGTATGTGACATCGTAATTCAGTGGTGTGTGACATCAGTCAAGCTTCTTAAGGTGAGAGTTTTGTCAATGCATGCATGTGATCACTGGATCTGAACTCTAACCGACAAATCATTTTGGACAAATAAATAAATAAAATTCTAATAAATAGAGATTTTTCATGCACCTGGAGAAATATACATATGTCTACATTACTTGGATATGGTACTAGTTGGCTAGATGTATTTTAAGTATTACAGTTTTAATTTGTATCTCAGTTGGTACAGTTAAAATTGTGTCATATTGTTTTTTTTTCCTTTCTTGGGGAACTGTTCAGAAATTGTTTAAAGAGGGATAAATTTCTTTACAAAAGATTAGCTAGAAACTACAAAAGTTGGCTTGTTGTTAAATGTTTTTAGTTCTTTATTTTTTTAATATAATACAGAGTAAGAATCAGCTGAGGTAAAAAAAATACTATGACTAAGACAGATAAATTAAAATCCGAGACGATATAAATCAATAAGTTTTTTTCTTTGACTAAATATAAATCAATAATTTTTTTATATGTCAAAATTAAGTTTTTTGGTCCTAGAATGTCAATATTAAGTTGTATAATATATTATATATGTTCATATACATTTGATGGCAAGATTTGTTGGTTAGCTTTGATGCGCAATAAGACATAATCACTATTTTGGTAGGCCTACTACGTTCAAATAAAATCACAAAAAGAGAAGACAGACGCGTAATACTGTAATAAATTGGTGATAACACTTTGTCTTAGACAATTTTAAGCCCACGTATTGAAGTCATCGACCTGGCGTGGCAATTTTGTTTTCCTAAGTTTGGGTACCAAACCTTTATGCGCACATGCAGATATAAACTGTAGAAAATTTATAATTTGTACAAAAAATAAAACACAACTAAACAATTCTATAGTTTAGTGGAAATCAGGAATACAGTTTGGATTACATGATTCAAACAAAAATATTCATTTTTTTTTTAATTCTTAAAATATATAAATATTGACTAATATGGCTAACATTGAATTTGGTAAAATAAACTCAGAACTGAATTAGTTTCTCCTCAGTAACTAAGTGTTTGGGGCACTAAAAAATTATAAAAATTATATGTAAGAGCACAAATTTTATTTTATACCTTTATTATTTTTTGCACAAATTTTTTTTTGAGCGTATAACATTATGATTTTTTTAAAGTGAGATTGGCACTCCCGACCAGCATAGTCAGGTGGAATGGTACTGAACCTGACTCTTATGGGTTTTGTCGATGAGTTTAATTAGCCGATACAAAAATGAATGCAGTTCTCCATGTTTTTTGCCGTTTTTCTGCCTCCATACGTAATAAAGGAAAACTTGGAGAGTGTATTTTAGGAATAAGGTTTCAAATTTATAAGTCTGAATCGGCTAAAACGATGTAGATGAATAGATGATACTTCTCTCTCAAATACAAATGCCAAGAAAGAGATTCCTTGGATAAGGGTCTTCTCTTAGCTTGACTAAGAAGGGTTTTGCTCAGCATGAGACAGAGTTATCAAAAGTACTTATTTTAATTTAGATAACCCTGATTAGAAAAAATCTCAATCCATTGTATGCTGCTAGAGCTTGCGAGAGAGGAGTCCATACACTTTAGTTATCACCAACGCAGTGTATTTTGGTGGAATTATACCAAATTGTCGGTAAGGCAATTAACTCCAATCACGAATAGTCGAATATGTCGAGCTAATAAATTCTTTTACAGTAAAAATTATCAAAACTGTAAAATACCTTTAAGAAGGCAAATAGAAATCAGAAACCAATAATAGTGATTTCCTTTTCAATCAAAAATTCAATTCGGGCAAATACGTTTTGTTATCAAACATGTGCAAATCGAGAAAGTATTAAATATAAAGCAGATCGATGAAAGTAACACTTTGGATATTGCTAAAGAAAATTTTCTGAATGATTCTGAATGTGGACCGTACGTCTACCGACACAACTCGTAAGTCGTAACTTGTTTCTCTAATATAGTGACACCATCATCCCAAAGATAGTATAAACATTTTCAGTATATAACGTGTAAAAGACGATGATAAATAGTCAATTGGACCCAATTAATTTAAGATGTGGTCTCGAGCATCTCGGTTGGTTGAATAAGGTGTTTAATCTTTTTTTTGTGAACACTAATTTGTTTAATCTTTGATTTGTGGTTTTGAGTAACTTGAATATGTGATCACTTGAATGACTTTAAATATATATGTTGTTGGTAAACGAAATATGCCACACAGGATTGACAATGTGCTTTAGACCGAATGAATCATAAACATATATATTGACATGATACTTAGGAGATATAGTCAAGAGATAGGCTGTAACGGTTTATGAAAATTGTGGTGTACGAAAAATCGGATGGACGTGGACTGAATGAATAGGAAAAACATGTAAAAAATATAGTACATTATATATTTGTTACTAAAAGTCTGAAAGTCTGAAAGCTTGTTTCAAATTTTATATGCTATTAGCAATAGAAAAAGTGATGAATTGGAAGTATAGTACATTATATATTTGTTACTAAATTGGTGAAAAAAATATGGCACCGATTCTGATTTTTCTTGTAAAGTTAATTTATGTACACAGTAGAATGTAATATACGACATGCGAATATATTTGCATGTTTTACCATTATTACGAATGTAATCTTAGAGGCAGTTCTCCTAAACACAAAAAATAGTTTTAACATAAAAATAACACTAAAGAAAAAATGACTAAAACAACATTCATTAAAAAATCTAACACTAAGTTATTCTTAATGAATAATATTTTTAACAAAAATAAATATTTGAAAAATATTTACAAAATATTATTACTTTAAATTTATACCTTAAATCTGAAATCTTTAATCCTAAAGTCCTATCCCTAAATATATACCTTAATTTTAACCATTTAAACATATGGGTATATATGTTTTTATATCTTTAAAGAATACTGTTTTAGTTATTTTCCCTATCTATGCTATTTTTGAAACAAAATATGTTTTAATGTTATCAGTGTGTCTTTATGTCTTAATCCATACTCAAATATTGTCTAACACTATAGTAACACTTCTCACATGGATGGAGCATGGTGGTTGTCTGGTTGAAATATGTTGACTTTGACATGACGCTATTTCAACTATTATGTCGGTGGCTCAGCTTATCAGCTATACCTTTTCTAAGTATAAATGATTATGTATCATTAAAATTAATTAAGACCTTCTAAAGAACTGTAGTAGATTATGTACCAAAATCCTGATCAATTCCTTAAACATGTACAGTCAGATAATTTTGCCAATCATAACGTCTATGATGGCGCCAATCATGGTTTGGAGTTCAAACACATCTTATGATAGTTATGTGGCCGACGTCTTTAAGATATGAGACTATAAGGGTCTGATAAATTGAAAGCATATAACATTATAAATCTGTTATTATATGATTTATATTAATCGGATACTAGAATATTCAGAAAGATAAGAGCATCATTAACGCTGAACCCCTCTTGGGTATTTTTTTTTTTTATTTTTTCTGTTTTTTTCTAAAAAGAAATCAAACTAATCATGGGTCGATACGTGTCAGTGGGGACCCGCGAACAGTGCAAGAGACGGTTCTTATTTAAGAGTTTTAGGAACCGTCTTTTGCACTGTTCGGGGCCCACATGTCAGTGGGGCCCGCGAACAGTGCAATAAACTCACCTAAAAGACTCCAATAATGGTATTGGTGCTCTAAGACCATGATTATCCAGGGTTTCTTAAGGTGAGGTTCTTACTTCCTATTTAAGAACCGGTTCTTAACTTTTTCAGTTAAAAGTTAAGAAACAGTTTCTTAACTTCCGCTAAAAATTCTACCTTAAGAAACCCCGGATAATCATGCTCTAAGGGTCTGATGGAAGTATGAAAGCAATATGGGTTCATATGAAAACAATAGAATTCATATTTAAGTGGCTGACACTTTGTCACGATCATTGCTGTGTTTTCGTGTTACATTTCGATCATGTAGTCGAAGTTTGTGATGATTATATACAAGTTACCTCGTTTTCTTTAATCTACAGGTATATGGCTGAGTCCAAACTAATCTCCAAAGAGATCAGTATCAACGAGTAATCCAGCTCAGAACTTTCCAATAAAACTTAAATCATGGTCTCATCTTTGTCTAACCAAATAGTAAAAATCAGAAATTAAACCCATGACTTACGGTTTGACTTAAATTAACCCTTTTTTTTGCTAAAATTTAAATTAACCCTTACCACTAGGTTAATATTACTTGGTTAGTTATCTCTTTCTTTTTTCTTTTGGAACACAACTTCATTACATTCAATTTCAATTTGTTTAATTACAATAATTAGAAAAAAAAAATATTCACCCTCTTTGATAAAAAGCATAAACTACAATAAGATGAAAAACATGATAATTTTTTAGAAAAAGATAACAATAGACCTAAAACGAAGTTTGAATACGTTATAAATATTAGATGGGACGGATCAATGCAGATATCTAAAAAATTTAGGTAGTTGAATCCAAATTCGTAGATTTAGTATTCAACTTGGATTTTTGGCTTTTAAATACTCGAAATCTGAATATCTATTTAGATAGTGTATTACCCAAAGATTTTCGGATTAAATTAAAATAATTAAAAAATAAAAAACATTTTTAAATACTAAAATTCTAAAATTAATGCATAAATTAAATATTTATTTAAAACTATATATGTATATAATATTAGAAAGATTAAGATGTAATATCATAAAATTAATTTTGTAAAATATTAATATATTGAATATATTTATTAATAAAATTTAATATATTTTTAAAATAAAAGTTTGGATCTAGATATTCAAACCTAAAATTTAGATACTAGAATCAAAATTTGATTTTGACGGATCCGAAATAATATTATTCATATTCGGACTCAAATATTTTGAATATTTTTGATTTTCTGAATAGATTTGGAACAAATTTTGGATCGAATCCGGATCTAAATAATAATCTCATGGCATGCATAGCTAACTAAAATATCAAATTAAACCTTTAATTTGATAATTACTTTAATATATACACAAAACTGGGTCGCCTAACACAAACAATAAAACAGAACCATGTCTTTGCATGACATAATATCCATTAGAAAACCGACACGTGCGTAGTTCTGAATCGTATACTGATGTTTCGCGCCAGGAAACTGGTCAAACACAACTTTAATTAAGTAGTTAATTAAATTGATTAAGAACAAAGCTTGGCAGTGTTTTTCCTTTTGAAGACCATTGCGATTTATCTAATCACGTGTCTTCTCTGGCTTTCATCTTCTAACTATGACGTTGATCGTCCACAGTAACTACCAAACCGTTAGTTCAAACAAAGATTAAGGTTGAAACTCTTGCTGTTTATAAAGCTAAAACCACCACGTGGTTTTGAGAGATACGGGCTCACCAAAAAAAGCATTTATACAATTGTTTATTTCTTTATTTCATGAAAAGGAAAGGGATTGTAAGAATATTTTATATGTGACCTATGTGTCTATTGGTTTAATATAAAGTTCAAGTTCATATTAATGTTTTAGATTCTAATATAAAAGACGATACCGTGATGGATCGGTTTCGAGTAATGAATTAGAATCCGGGTGTATTGATAACCCTCCTACTTTACCTTATATTTATAAAGTCCTTAATCTCTTTATTATTACTAAACGTCGTTTGCTCCACGGTTCTCAAGGCGTTTGTCGCCGTTAGTTTGACGTTTAGAGTGTAACGGAGCTCTGGTAACAGAGAGTGTCGACGGAGGGTGGCGAGTTTTGGTACTGGTGATGGAGATGGAGATGTCCACCGTGAGTTAACGGCTTTGAGCGTTGAACAAGAAGACGAAAACGCCATTTTTTTTTTTTTTTTTTTTACTTTGCTTACTTTGGGTGCGAATGTGGCGAAGCTAAACGTGTGTATTAATAGACATGTCATGGATAAGTTTTTTCCTTTTTTTTTTACTTTGCGGTCAAAATAAGTCTACCAAAATAAATATATGTATTGTCGGATTGTTTATTTGGTAAGATAGTATATAAAACGAGAAGCACATGCACCAAGTATGGGGTTATTGTCTAGATGCATCGTTGTCTCCGCAAAAAATATCATATAAGGATAGTAAAACATTACTAATTACTATTATTATATATGAATATGAAAATGTTTTGTATAGACTAGAATAAGTAATGGGAGAAGTTTTTTTAGTGTAAGTGTGATAATCAATAGATCTAACACGTGAAAATAGAATGATTCAATATGACTAAAATACATTGTCGTCGTCTAATATTATTACTGTGATGGTTAGGAATCTATAGCCATGTGCATCCTCAATAATCAAACTTAAAATAACTGTCGACCAATCTTTTTCGATGATTCCCCACTAACATCATTGAATTTTCAAAAGCACCTTTAAACCAATTCTTTATATATATTTTTGCAGTAAAAAATAGATTCGAACTCCCATTTTCACATAGTCATATTACTTCACTATACACTAAATTATTGTATTCTTTGATAAGAAGATCTTGCAATAAACAAAGACATGAGAGATAGTCTTAGAACTTTGACTGATCCAGCGACTCACCAATCAGTCCGATATGACTATACCTTAAGTTTGAAACCCCTCCCATGGGCAACATCATCAGTCCAGAGTTCAAAACTCAAAACTCGAAATACTGTAAACACCATTTGAAAATTCCAAACGTAAATTAGGGCATCACTATCCCCGGTCTCTTAACCGGGGTTCTTAACTCATAATTTGACATTTTTTTACATTTTTTGGCTAAAAACCGTCTTTTATCCGAAGCTAAGAACCCCAGTTAAGAGACCGAGAATAATGATGGCCTTAGTTCGTCAACTCGAGCGAGCATCCCTTCACTTCTTTCAACCCCTCAACACAATGAATAGCTCTTCCTTTATATACTTTTATACCTAAGCAACATCTACCTTGCAACTACTTTTTCAGATATTTTGGCAAGAATGACAAAGAATAGATGAATCTCTCCTGCGAGCTAGTCCTCTCTTTGATGCTGATGCCAATAAGCTTGCGTTTGTGTGGTGGATATATAGAAGAGTGTCACATGTGAGTGTGTGAGTTAGATCCCTAATACTAGTCCTTGTTTTACACCATTTCTTGCAAACGAATCGGTTAAGATATGTGAATCAGAATATTATAGGGCTCCGTCAAATTTGGGAGAGATCACTCAAGGTTTCTCCCGCATAAATCAAAATGGACCAACTGGTTCTACTGTTCGGTTATATCCGGTTTAGTAGACACTGAGGACTAATTATCCTTTCAAGTTTCATCTTTTTTTCTTTCTTTTTTTTTTTTATTTATTCACCATCCAAAATCAATTAAAATTCATATTACTGGTTTGAGTACTACGACTTCTAAATTCTTCTGATTAATACTGGTTTTATACATGTTTATCATTTTCTTCTACCAATTGGGTAAATATAAACTTGTTGAATTCTCCTTACATGACATCTGTAATAATTAAAAGAAATTATGTAAGAAAAAAATATATTATAAGTAAATGTTCTTAGCATCTCTTATTATAATTTTGTTTTATCATAAATCATAATGTTCTTTGCATAAAGCAAAACAATGTGCAATAGAATCTTATTTAGGATAACTGGAAAAAATAATTAATTTATAAACAGTATTAGTGATATTTAAATACATCCCCCATCATATAACAGTGGCAAGCGCACCCGGCACCTCCACAACAGACCAATGACATGCGACTTCATAGGTCACCGTTCACTCATATTTACTGATAGAATAAAAGAAGGTCACCGCCTGTAACTCTAATGATAACCAATGATAATCAGGACAAGAAGACATTAGCTTATACGATTTGTTCATTCGTGTTGGTCCCGAAGGAAAAAAAAGACTGTAGTTCCGATTTTATCCTTCTAGAGAGAGAGAGAAAAGGTGTAGGCGTTTTTTCTTCTCTCGTTCCTCCATTTTCTACGAGATCAATCATCATCGATCAAGTGATTCAATCAATGAAGAAAACTATGGAATGGAATGTGAATCGATGGATTTGGTGATGGTGATGACGCGATCTTCGTCTCGGTGATTAAGATTTGGAAGCTCAGATTCTTTTTTTTTTTTTTTTTTTTATCTACGCAAAAAAAAAAGAAACATGAACGGTGGTGGTGACGGTGCTGCTTCCTCCGCTCCTCCTCCGTCTTTAGAGTGGAGATTCTCTCAGGTATTCGGCGAGCGAACCGCTGGAGAAGAAGTCCAGGAAGGTAATACTTGCGTTTAGAGATGAGTTTTAGATCCGGAGGGTGTTTGAGGACTAAGGATTTGATTTGTGGTTTGGATCTGATCTGCTGCTTAGTGATGAATCTCTATGACTTGTGTTCCTAGTTTTTTTATAGATTGCTAGACTGTTAGTAAGGTTTCTAAGTTATGTGAGTTAGGAGTTGTAATCTGAGCTTGAAGTCTATCTCTTCAATGCCATTGCCATTGATTGGATACTGTTTCCACTGATTAGAATGCTTTCTCACCTCTGCCAAACAGCAGAGGAAATCATATGATAAATTGAATTTTTAAAATTGAGTTGGTTTAAAGTACTTCTCCTTGAGTATTAGTGTAACGAGGTGGTTTTCAGAATCTGATACAAATTTAATCTGCTGTCTCTCAACATTTTTTCATGTTATTGTAAGACTCTTCTTCACTGGTTTACGTTCTCTATCTTATGGAGAAGAATATTCGAGCTGCAGTTTATGGTTTTAATGTGTTCAGCTCCCACTGTTTAGTGATTAATTATTTATGTAATGATTCTGTTTTCACAAATTTCTTCCGCAGTTGACATCATTTCAGCCATTGAATTTGATAAAAGTGGAGACCATCTTGCAACTGGTGACCGTGGGGGTCGAGTGGTTCTTTTCGAAAGGACGGATAATAAAGATGTGTGTTCCTTTTCTCTTCTGCAAGATTTACTTCAATCGTTTTTCAAAAAAAATGTTTTGCGCTGTAATTAATGCATTCATTCTTGTGCGATGTTATTTTTCCAGCATGGTGGGTCTAGGAGAGATGCTGAGCAGATGGACTACACAGTTAGGCATCCTGAGTTTCGATATAAAACAGAGTTTCAGAGTCATGAACCAGAGGTACATTTCAACCATGTCCACCAGATTTCACTTTATGTTGCTAGTGCTACGAAGTAATCTCGGTCTCCAATCTCTTTTCAGTTTGACTATCTCAAGAGTTTGGAAATAGAGGAGAAAATCAACAAAATCAGGTGGTGTCAGCCAGCAAATGGTGCATTGTTTCTGCTTTCCACAAATGATAAAACCATTAAATATTGGAAGGTGCGACATCTGGATTGGCTTTTATCTTGTTTCCAAATATTATAGGTGTCGCATGTGAAAGTGGTCTAGAAACTTGTTGGTTATGCTCCGAAAAAAAAAAAAAAAAAAGAGTTTTCGACCCCCTCACTCATTTTTGATCAAACAGGTACAAGAGAAGAAGATGAAGAAAATTAGTGAAATGAATATTGATCCGTCGAAAACTCCAGGTCAACCAAGCTCAAGTAGCCCTCCTCCAATAGTTGCTAATGGAGTAGATGCCGATCCAGCACATGGCTACCTGAGCAATTTTCCCTTCCCACCAGGAGGGATCCCATCTCTGCGTTTGCCTGTGGTACTTATACTCGATGCAAATCCCCCCCCCCCCCTTTTTTTTTTGTTTTTTGGGGGTTTTTTTTTTTTTTT
>MU107975.1:4790-36275 GCA_012274485.2 Sinapis alba
GTCCCTCAGTTTCAAACTTTATATATCATTTTGTTTTCTAGCATCTCCTCCTTACAAAATCAAAGAATCTGGGCCTTCAATGGCAAACTTTTTCTACATAAAGAGGTAAAGGAAAACTCCAAGGTAACATACTTCCTTTTGATTTCTGTCCACTAACGAATGATTTTGAAGTCACAATTTCTTAACAAATATAGTGTTGTGTCTGCAGCTGTTAGCTACAAAATGAATGCACACTAATTAGTCAAATACAACTACAGTTTTCTTTCATAAGCCTACATGATTTTATGTATGTAGATACTTAAATGCTGCAAGCGATCAAATTACTCTGTTACCACCTAATTATCATAATCACAAGATTCCATTGCTAACTTGCTACTTCAACTCTACAAGGTAACAAAAATTCTCTGAAACTCATTACTTATTGAAGCTACATCTATGGTCACTTTAATGGATATGCCTTTTCTAAGAAGTCAGGGAGGCTATAAGAGGTAGTTTAGCTGCTTGAACACAAACTGAAAATACTTGAACAAGATATGCATCGCGGGAGTAGAATCACAAACGCAAAAGGAAGCCATAAGCAACAGATTAAATTGACATCGAGCTATTGACATCGGCCACTTAAGAGTCTATATCTCTGCGTTTTTCACCATTTGGACTTATAGGATTCTAGGGAACGTATTTTAAATTTTAAGAAAGATTTAAACATGATTACTAAAAGATTAATAAAAATATTTAATATATTTACATATAATATATATATATAAATTAATGATATTTCAAACAAAAAAAAAAAATCTTTCAAAACAAGTAAATGATATTATATAGACAAAAACTTAATTTTTAAAAACTCTAAGGTTTAAGTTATATTTAACATAAAATTTATAAATTTTATAGACAGACAAACCGCGCGTAGCGCGGTAGAATCTCTAGTAATATTTTAAAAATATTAAAAATATAACATTACGGTAATTTTATAGGATAAATATGTTATATTGGTGATTACTCTTTATTATATAGAGCATGTCATGATTTAATACTCATTAAAGTGTATCTTCATTTAAGATGAAGGATTTTACACGATTAATCAATGCAAAATCGTAGTGATATACTATCTAGTTTAATTTGATATATTGATAACATAATCTAGGTTATTATACAACATTTTAAAACCAATAATTAAATAACTTATAAGAAACACATATTTATAACTTTTATCATAAAGCATATATAAACCTACTCATCTTCTAAAAAATATATTAAACATATTTACAATTGTAAAATAATCAAATAGTAATTTATTGACTGAAGTTAATTATTTTTAACCATAAAATATTTTTATTTCTCTTGGTATAAAAAAAAATACAAGAAAAGAAAAACAAAATTTTCATAATGTCGTTAGCTTTCGGTAGGCCTGAGATTTTGAACCAAACCAAAATTCCCAAAAGTTTGGTTTGATTTAGTAGGCTTCCGAAAAAACTTTGGTTTCATATCAGTTTGGTTTGGCAATTGGTTACTTCGGTTTTTAAAAGAATTATAACTATACCAAAAATCAGAAAATACTAAATAAATTTTGAATAACTAACCGAATTTATCCCAAATTTTAACAAAATTGAAAACGAAATCTAACTGAAATAAAAAAATTGTAGGATTTTCAAAAGGGAACAAACCAAATACTGTACCAAACTTTATTTCTGGTTAATAAGGTAATATTTATGTTTAACCAAACAGGCCGAAAACTGAAAACTGAACTACCCGAACCGAGTTATTCTAATTAACCAAAGCCGCAAGCTTAGCTTTTGGTATTCTTTTAATAAAACCGGACCAAATTATACACCTTTCATAAAAACTCAAAAATAAGTAGAAGGTAATTAAAACTAGTTTCTGACACTTGGATGAAAAAAGTTTGACCACATAAAATTGTTACCATTTACAAAAGTTTGACCACATAAAATTATTACCAAAACAAAATGGTTGAGTTTTACTATAAGAAGACCACCTCCCTTCTATTCAGCACACACATTACCTAATTTCCTTTGAAAAAAGGTTATTCCTATACATCTATAAATAAATTATTCATTACTTTACCAATTATTTAAAATCTCCCAAATAATATCACCATTACATTACATTACATTACTTGAATTCCAAATGGTTATTCTGTTTTTAACGATCTTTATATTTTTGTGCGGTTTTTGTTAAAATTTCAGGGTTTTCTCCCAACAAAAATGAGTGATTATAATCAAAACGACAATGGTACAAACCCGATCAGCGAAACCTTCTCTCAAACCAATTTAACAACTGATCCTCAGTCTGAAAAAAGATCTGGTCGTCTCGTTGACAGAGTGTCTGCAAGGCTAGGAATGAAAATTTCACCGCTCGATATAAAACGCATCAGTACTTTTGCTAATTCTTTCAGAAACCTGAATCTTGTTCGTTTTCCAATCAGTGATACAATCTCTTTAATAAGTTTAACATTGATCTCCTACATGTGATATATATTAATATATGATAAACCTAAATGTTTATTGTCTTTTTGTAATTTATGTTTCAAGATTATCCCTCCAAGTCCAATCTTGAATGACGTGCCTCAGGGGATGGTGGGAAGTTCATGTGGCGTCCATGCAACAATGATGATGCCCAACAACAATCTTTCTCATCAGTCGATCGACGCTGATCTACCTTCTCAAGAAGGTAATAGATTTCTAGTGTCTCCAGTTTGCTTCCATTTTCGATATTCTGAATATTATTGTTGTTTTTTACAGGTAAAAAAGGCACTGATGATATTCCAACGGAAGAGTCTGTTGATATCACATCTCATGAATCTAATGCTGATCCCATTGGGGCTCCTTTACTCCCTTCTTTGGATTCTGAAGTTGCTGAAACCAATGTTATGAACCTCATCTCTCTTGAAAGTGGTGGTGAAGACGATGACAAGGACCAAAAATACAACCAAGAGGAAGACAAAGACAAAGATCAAAACATTGTTGTCTAACTTTCATCATGATAGGAAAGATTCAAATTAACATTGAATAATCTATAATAATAATAATAATTATTATTATTATTATTATAATAAGAATAATAAAAATAATAATAAATTTAACATCTTATTTAAATTGCATACTTGATATATTGAATAAATAAATTTGACCTGAATTACATGATGTACAAAATCTTGTACTTATCCTCTTCATTATGATTGTAATTCTGTATAGATTTAAAATTCTTTGTTTAGAATAATTATCCAAATTCGCTACAGTTACATACATATATATCACTTTGAAAATAATGTTTAGAAGATGTCCATTTTCTTGATGGTGCATTGGAGGATTGTATGTTTTAGGATCAATTTTATATCTAGACTTTTGAGTTAACACGCCAAAACTTGACAGATTAACCTCACAGCATGCAAATTTTAAAATAAATAATTATCACACTACTGTTAAGCCAGCTAATAAAGACAAAGAATTTGCATACATACGAAAAGGTATTCACATCTAGATAAGCACAACCTAAATTTTATAAATTTGCAACTACATGTATATGTACTTTAAATTTAATATACACTTATTTTAATAGTTAGTTCCACTAAACTACATATTTGGTGTACAAAATAAATATTTTTTAAAAATATATACAATTTTAAAAGTATATTGAACTAGACATAATATGTTAACAATTCCATAAAATTGAATGGGATGAAAAAAAATCTATACCACAAAAAACTCTTAAGGAAGAAAATTTTGAAATAAATTTAAATGTTGACCAGTTAATAAATTTCACAGTTTCCAAACACGCAACAAATTTTTGGTCAAATTAAGCATAAAATAATTATTTTAAAATATATTAATTAAAAATGTTTATGTTTAAAAAAATAAAATACAATTATTCTTATAAAGTATCATTATTTTTCTCATTCCTTAGATTTCAGTTTTAGAAAATTATCAAAATAGAGTCATGACAAATAAAACGAAACATATAGTTGTCATTGGTCAAGAATCACTATATTTACCCAATTATAAGATTTTATTGGTCTTATTATTTTAGGATTTTTTTTTCTTTTTTTTGGTAAAATGTTAAAAAGTGAATTTTTCTTTTCTTCTCAAATTCAATTGAAAAAATAAATTTCTAGAGAGTCGCACATGAAACTTCCGTCATCAATTTAAATGAAATTCGTTTTTGACGAAATGATTTTAGATCATTTTTTGGGACGTTTTTCGGAGTAACCAATATTAGGCATTATGAAGTAATGTAGATACATGTTAAAATCGTGGTCGGTTTTGAATAAGAAATGGAGATCCAAAGTTAATGTTTTTATAAAGCTTGTAAAGTTTATATTTAGCTAGGTGTAAAATTAGCAAATATATCAAGTTGAATATTTGGGTTTGAATTTAAATTTAAATTTATTAGACACTATGTCTGATAATTTGCTTAAATCATATTCATGGTTATCTTTTGTATTTGTTTAAATATAAATACGTGAACCCATTGCGAAATATATTAACTTTGATTTTATCAAAATAGTAATAATGATTATTTTCGTGTAAGTTACATAGTTATAGTCAATGGAAATAATTTTTCATTATGATATGTAACTTAAATCCTCCATAATTACACATCTTATGTTTCGCTGTGGTTTTGAAAGAAAAAAATCATACCATAAAGTTTTGCATTAAACGTATGAATGGTGTTCTCATTTTCTTATTTCTATATAAATGCTTCCAAGCATTTGAGAGAAAAATACGAACGACAATAACAAAAATAAGTCTCCCACTTGAGGTTGAGAGTACAGCACAAAAATAGGTTTGTTAGGCTTTTAATAGAGTGATATAGATTAGAAGATTGTTTGCAGTTGTATTCTAGGAATCTGATGGTTTCATTTCCATCAGCTTATTCTTGACTAATGATTTTTTCTAGATTTTAGTTTCTGGTATAAAAAATCATCAATTCATTTCTGGTTATTTTTTCTAAGGGTGAAGTTTGTGGTGGCTACATACAATGGGATACATGAGCATGTTCCACCACCTGAACGCATAAGCAAATCCAGTACAAAGAATCTATCCGGTTCGTCAATGTCTCAAGATCCTAGCAATCAATCCCTTGGGTTAGGTTAAAAAGAGCAGAAAAGATTAGCAAACACTCATATGTAATGAAACAGGAGAAGAATCAATCTCAGAATGATTATTTGTAAATTTATAAATAAACTCAAAACACCAGATTGCAAAGCTTCTCAACAACTTAACTTCTGCAATTTGGTTTTCTATATCTTGACAAAAAAAATTACAGATCGACTCAAGCCTTCATGATGGTATCTTTCTGCTCTTGGTGATAGTGAAGAAAGGAGGAAGATGATGTAAAGAAGCGATTCCAGTCCGTAAAGGTCGTTAAGTGACTTAAGTCCATTTGCCAACGATTGCAGTCTGCAGCGGTTCCAGATTCACATAGCCGGTGAGAAGAAATCTAGACGATTCATCACAGATGACGGCTTCCACTGGAGACTGGCCGAGACTAAACTCCACGGAGAAGGCACATCGAAGAGTATCAAAACAGCAAGGAAGAGAGATCCATTACCCATTCTTTTGCAATAAGAAGTTTCAGTTGTTATTGGGTGTTATGATAATGATGTTTACGGTATGTAGTCGTACCTTTTTATAGATGTAGATGCACTGAATGGAAGAGAGGGCAGATGCAATTAATTAAAAATCATAGTGGAAGTGGATCTAAGAAGTTAAGAACCTAGTTAATGGCAGTGAATCAATTCAGTCCGTAACGTACCCATGGAGAAGAAGATGAGACGAAACCATACTTAAACATCGCGATCCATATAATTGACATGACGATTCGTCTTGAAGGATTCTCCAGAAAATTCATTACCGAAAAGAAATGAAGGGTCGAAGAACACTAAGAAACCTAGATTCTTTGGACCACATTCTTGAAGAAGGTGAATGTAAGAATCAGAGAGTAATTGGCCTTCAAACAGCCCAAATAAATAGTAACAAACCTCATCTAAATCGTAAGCCCAAACGAATTGCAAACCAAAATAAATGAAACGCATCACTTTTGTAAAGAAACATGTGTCGTCTAGGCGGCGTCCGACTTATTGACGTGACATCCAACATGGAGGATCCAGGAAAGAGGAAATTGTTCTTTATATATAAAGATATATATATATATATATATATATATATATATATTATTTTGCTTTTATAAAGTATTAATGGATATCAAATCACAGTGTTCTATATCTAAGATAATATGCTTAGTAATAATTATTTTTTATTATAAAGAACATTTCACATATAACCTAGATTTAAGTAAAGGTTTTTGAAAAATCAATCCATGACGGTGATATACTATCTATTTTAATTCGTTATATTGATAACATATTTTAATTGATTGTAAAACAGTTTTAAAACAAAAAATCAATAATATACAATTAACTTTTATTTCTAGTTTTTATTATGTAGCAGAATATAATCTAATCATATTTAAAATGAAATAATTTTAAAAAATTGTTATAATTTTAAATAGACAAATACAAATTAGTTGGTCAATTCTCTCAAATAACCCATTTTTAAGTTTTTTTGTCACAAAAGTAACCTTCAAAAAAAAAATGACCAAAATTGACTCTTTTTTAAAAAAAAATTTAATATTTTATATTTTAAAATTTGAGATCCTAACCCCAAAACCTCACCCTTAACTCTAAACTCTAAGTCTAGATTAATTAACTTTAAGGATATAAGTGTATATTTACCTCTTTAATGAAAAAATTTCGTCATTTTTTCTTTAAAGACTATTTTTGTAACAAAAAAATTTAAAGACTATTTTAGAGTATTTCTCAAATTAATTTCATGAATTTTATTATACAATATTTTTTTCCCCTTGCTATATATAATACTAAATTAAGATTTGCGCTTTACGCGGAATGAGTATTATATGCAAATTATTTTTTACATAAAATTATTTATTTTAAGTTCTTTTATATATTAAAAATAATAAAATAATATATACATTAAATAATTGAGAAGGTATTAAATATTAAATATATAATTAAATTGATGTGAGGACATAAAGAAATTAATCATTATTGTTTATTTACAGTCATTTATGGTAAATAAATCTAAGCATTCCCTTTTATCTATTTTATAAAGCATATAATTAAATTAAAATATAATTAAATTAAAATGATATAATCACAACTATATAGTATTAATTTAATATGAATAGTTATTAAACGGAGCTTTCTACTCATATGGTTTTATGATCATTTATATTTTTATAATAAAATTGTAAATCACTTATAATTTGTTAATGTGGGAAGTTTAATATATTTTTTTAATTTATAATCCTTTTTAAAAATTCAATGCAAAGTTTGAAATTAAAATATTAATCTCTCAATATTTGTTTAGAGGATATTTTGTATTTATATGTTATATAGTTGAACTTTAAAATATTTTTAAATAGATATTCTTTTAATATGAATATTTATTAATGAAACTATATATGATTTTATAATCATTTGTACCTTGTTTTAACAAAAAAATTAAACATTGATTAGAAAAGTTTTAATGTGGAACTTTTGACAGGTTAGTAATGTATAGTCGTTTTAAAAATTCAAAATATAACATATACGAAAAAATATAAATTTTTATTTTATGTTTAGTGTGATTTTTAATTTTTAAATATATTATTTAAAATCATTAATTTCATATGTATTTTAGTCATATTTGGTAATTTCATAGTTTTTATTAAAATAAATAATGAAGAACATTAATAATTAATTTATGGTTAATTTTGTAAAAACAATTGTGTATATTTAGATGAACTAACATATTTCTCTAAAAACCTTAAAATTATTTTGATGATGACAAATAGCATGACTCAAACGTTGCAATGCTTCAAAATAATATATAAGGAATACTGGAAAATAAAAAAGACGAATCTTGTAGTGTATTTGGATTTTGGTATTGTTTTGATTAAGACGGACCAAAGTACATACCGTTCGTAAAAACCAAAAAAGAAATAAAAGGTAATTAAAGCCTCTTTAGGAATTGCTGATACTTGGATGACGAAAGTTTGACCACATAAAATTGTTACCAAATGAAATGGTTAAGTTTTACTATAAGAAGAGCACCTCCTTCTATGGAGCACACAAATCACATAGTTTCCTTTGAAGAAAACGATCTTCCCTTTGAAGAATGTCTGGTGGTCTACGCGGCCGAATGCCTGCAAGACTAGGAGTTGATCTGCAGCCTCAAGGAGGTAATATAGTTTCTAGTGTCTCGAGTTTGCTTCCAATTTCGATTTTCCGAATATTAATATTGGTTTACATATAAAACAGGCTCTGATTATATTCCAACAGAAGAGTCTAATTATGTCACATCTTATGAACCTAATTATGATCCAGCTGATGCTCCTTTAATCCCTTCTTTTGATTCTGAAGTTGTTGCTGAAACGGATGTTATGAACCTCATCTCCCTTGAAAGTGGTAGTGAAGACGATGACAAGGACAAAGAATACAACCAAGAGGAAGGCAATGTCGAAGATCACAACATTGTTGAAGAACCTTTATCCCAAAAGAGAAGGTTCCAAGTTAACATTGAATAATAATAATAATAATAATAATAATAATAATAATAATAATAATAATAATAATAATAATAATAATAATAATAATAATAATAATAATAATAAAAAATAACGTAACATCTTAATTAATTTGCATACTCGATATATTTAACAATAAAATTGACCTGAATTACGTAATTCTCTCACAGGAGAAATGTGGGATCGAACATGATTGGAATCACAAGACAAAACAAGGCCCAAAGGTTCTTAATTCAGGTTGAAAGCGAAGAAGACCATCCTGACGATGGTTTTCGCTGGAGAAGATATGGTCAAAAAGTTGTCGCAGGGAATGCAAACCGAAGGTTATATTTATTATTTCACTTCAAAATTAGTCAGGCGTTTTGGCAAAACATATATATTTATTTTGGAGTAAATGGTAATTGCAGGAGGTACTACAGATGTACATACATTGGGTGTAAGGTGAAGAAATATGTGGAGAGAAGCGCAGACAATGTGAAGTTAGTGGTGGCTACATACAATGGGATACATGAGCATGTTCCACCACCTGAACGCATAAGGAAATCCAGTACAAAGAATCTATCCGGTTCGTCAATGTCTCAAGATCCTAGCAATCAAACCCTTGGGTTAGGTATGCTGTCATCTTCCGTTTCAGCCTCTCAGCTTTTCCCATCTCCCTTCGCCCCACAACTGGATATGATGCCAAGTTTACCGGTTAATCAGAATCATGGTTTTATGAACTGGGATGATGAAACAAACAATTGTGTGATATCTGACGGTACAGAGTTATACAAGGCGATAAGGGAACGGCTATTTCTTTTTTTTGGTTTCAACCCAGATTGTAAACCTTAACCAAAAGATAAAAGAGAGATGTAAACCCTTTTAATATCATTATCTTATAGTAATAAACAAGAATGTACATTATGTACAAAATCTTGTACTTATCCCCATCATTATAACTTTTAATTCAGTATAGATTTTGCATTATTTGTTTAAACTAATTATCAACATAAAAAGTTCGATGAATTTATGAAATTTAGACCTGAGAAATGAGGAGGAGAGTTATTCAAGATATATAAAGTGTTACGCCACTCATGTGGCGTTTTCTTGGATGACATGGCTCGGCCACCACAGCCAGAGGAAGACCACCGCACCTCACTGCAACTTCCTGAGCCTTCTTGGCTATGTCCGGGTGGCTCTTCAAAATATCTTCTCCAACATTCTTCTTAACAAGTCCCAAGATCTCCCCACACCAATTTATCCATTTTGATCTTCATCTATGCACTCATTTCCTTACAAACTTGTTCGCTACATGTCATGAACTCGAGCTTACAGTATATAAAAATGAAAAAAAAAATGAATAACCTGTGTTATAAATTATAATATAAACACTCATTTCTTGTATGGTAAGTAACTGATTTAGAACACTTACCAAGATCAACTTTCTCCCGAACATCATCAAGAAACAAATTAAACTGTTTCTTACTTAATATATCAAAGATATTTTCATTTTTCTCTCTTGCTTGTCCACATCCTATCCAAAACCCCAGTCTTCTGCCTAATCGATCAGATCAAGAAGAATAAGTAGACGCTTATTCTAGTTGTTAAGCATGTGATATCTATCTAATCTGAATTTGACACGTACTAGAAGTATGCACCAATTTGATGGTAGATAGTGTTGGGTCATAATCCAGTAGTCGCTCCGGCCCAAGGTAGGTACATCACGAGACAATAAGGTGGGACGAAGCATCAGTACAACTATGATTTGGAAGAGACTGTGGAAGAAAATTGATCTCACAAAGGCCAATCCTACTTTCAAGCCTTTTAAGGCAAAAAGGGGAAGAAAGTTGGGTTTCGAGCGAGCCAAAGCGGTTAACGACGAGGTCGATAAACTTTTGAATAGGTCGATGTTGGGCCTGATTTAGGTCTTTTTATTCGTTTAAATCGAACTTGGTTCAATCAACAGAGACGCAGAGACGAACGTTCTTTTTCGGAGCGAAGCAGAGGAGAAGAGTCTTTCAAAATCAAAAGAACCGGTTTACATACTAGAATCCGGTTCAAATCGTAGAGAATTTATTTGACGTGGTTTAAATCCTTGAATCCAGTGGCTACAGTTTGATCACGTGGCATATATATCACCTCTTGTAATCGATAGCTGATTAGTTCAAATCCAAGAACCGGTTTACAAACTAGACCCGGTTCAAATCCTATGAGTCTAGTCTACATTTTCAGTGACGTGGTTTAAACCCTTGAGTGGCTACATTTTGGTTACGTGGCGGGCGAATATTACTGACGTGGCATATATTTTACCTCTTACAATAATCGGTTCTTATTTATTTCCGAATAAATCAAAAAGTGAAAATGTTATTAAAAAATAAATATATCAAAAGGTGAAAAAAACATATTTGTGTGGCTCTCCGGCGAAATCTTGAGATGGCAATCCTTGTTCCCGTGAGTTTCGGGCCGTTAACCGTTCCGTCTCGTGCTCAGGTTAGACTGAGAGTCTCTGCTTCTGCTAATCCACGCACTTTGCGAGTGGACTGGGTCAAAGAAACTTCAAGCTTTTTCGAACAAGACAAGAGGCCCATCATGTTGTTCGACGGTAATCACTCTTACATCATTTCTAACTTCGGTTGAAGTCGAATTCGTTAGTAGGATCCACTTATAATGGTTAGGCTTTTTTCAGATTTTTCATAGTCTGTCGATATTTTTTTCATAATTTTTCATGTATGCTATCTTTGATCACGTTTATTTATGGTTATGTAGAATGTATCAATTATATTTGATGTTTTATTTGAATTCTGTTAGGTGTTTGCAATCTCTGTAATGGAGGCGTGAAGTTTGTTCGAGACCATGATCATAACAGGTTAGTGTTTGTTTGGTTTGAGTCAACCAGATTCGTCGAAATTGTTACTTACGTTTTGTTCACCGAGAGGTGAGGAATAAAACTATGGTATGGGTGTTCAGGAGCATAAGGTTTGAAGCATTACAGAGCGAAGCAGGAAAGAAACTGTTGATGCGGTCAGGGCGTGCTCCTGATGATATCTCCAGTGTTGTACTTGTGGAGAAAGATAGGTAACATATAAATCAATATAAACTTTATTTAAAAAATGTTCTACAACCAATTTAGAGCATTTTATTCCTAAGAACTCTAATTTATGTTTTTATTATTTATTTTTTTCCTTTTTGTCTGATTTAAAAAAAAAAAAACTAATCGCGGGCCGACACGTATCAGTGGGGCTCGCAAACAGTGCAAGAGACGGTTCTTATTTAATAGTTTTTGGAACCGTTTCTTGCACTGTTCATGGATCCCACATGTCAGTGAGGCCCGCGAACAGTGCAAGAAACCCCTTAAAAAATCCAGATAATGATGCTCTTAAATCTCCGTGCACCAGTAAAAAAATTTCGTTTGGCCGGAAAACAGATTTTAGTAGAAAAATGTAAACTTGTAAGATGAAAAAAATATGTCGGGCTTTCGAGAAGTATAAATATGTAATTTATTTGTTTACACAAATAATAAATAAACCCTGAAAATAGATATTCGTCTCCGTTGTGTTTCACTCTCTAAATTTTTTTTTTTGCTTTTTCAAGTTTAGTTAGAGGATTTTCTCAACAAAAAACTTTACTTGCTATTAGATACATAGCTTAGTTGTGGACCTGTGGTATGTTTATTCTCTCAGGTCTTACACAAAATCAGAAGCGGTTTTGAAGATTATGAAATACATAGACTTGCCATTTCCACAGCTTGCCTTCTTTTTACAGTTTGCGCCTCTGTAAGTTGTCGCTTCACAAGTTAAAATAGCTCAAGGAAACGTAAAACGCCTCTTGTGAGTGAGTGATGTTGTTATAAAACACTTTGCTTTCTACATTTTTTGCAGGTTTGTGAGGGACTTTCTGTATGAAAATGTTGCAAACAACCGTTATGCAATCTTTGGTCGGTCTGATTCATGTGAGATCTAAGAAGACATCAGTGATTGGTGATCCTATTTTGTCACAAAAATAAACTAGATATAAGAAAAATGTTTCCTACAGTTTAATATATGATTTTGTATACAGATGTATAGTTACACAACAGCCTTTTGAACAATACCTTAAACTCATTAGAGAATAGAAGAACCATTTTCTGTAGTGCCTTAAGTTTTCTTAAACTCATTAGAGAATAGAAGAACCATTTTCTATAGTGCCTTAAGTTTTCACGTATCCGTACTGTGGGCGGAGAAGTAGGACAAATCCGAGGGAAAAACAACTAAGGACATCATTATCTCCGGTTTCTTACAGTGAGCAGAATTATCTTCACGTGATCCAGTGCAGTGATCAGGATCAATGTCATAAGTGAAGTACTGTACAGTGCAAAGATCCGATTCTCACTGTAGTTTCCCAAATAAGTTCAGGCTCTAGGCGATGATCAGGATCAATGTCATAAGTGAAGTACATACTAATCTTTTTCCTAATTACCACAGAAAATCCATATACCATACCGGTTTATATACATTGACTAGGAATTTTTTTATATATATAGTATATCCTATGTAAAATTCTGAAATAGTTTAATTTATTAGTATATTTCATGTAAATTTCTGAAATAATTTTGAAAAAGCATGATAAATAAATAAAAAAAATGGGAAAATTTTCAAAATAATTTCCAATAAAATATATTTTTTCAAAGTGAAGTCAAGTGTGGAGATTGAAATGGTCAGTTTGTAAGTTGGAAACTTTTTGGTGTAAATTTGAAAATTAGAGATTATTATGATAAATTGCTCTGAAGTATTCTTAAAGTCATTAGAGAATAGAAGAACCATTTTCTATAGTGCCTTTAGTGGTGTCATCGTTTATAAGTGATCCCTGTGATCTGGACACTACCTTAAACTCATATCGCGTGGCTTTCGGAGCAGAATCGTCACAGACACTTACATCTAAATCTTTTTTCTAATATATTTACTAATTTATTTATTTATTTGTAAAACTCGTTTCGTCTTTGTTTCATCTTCTATTAATATCACAAAATACTCACCAGTTCCACACACCAAGTACCTTTCCTTCAAAGTAGCTTCCTTCTCGGATCAAAATCCGAATCTCTTAACAAACCAGCTTCTCTCATTTTTCTCTCATCAATCTTTGTGACTTTTGCAGGTAATATAATATGTCCTCTCCACTCATTTTCATACTTTTGGGGTTTGATTATCGACCGGTTTAGTCTTGCGCGCTTGAATTTAGTTTAAGACAAGTGAATGTATTAATCTCTGATCTTGAAGCATGTTGTGTAATATCCAAGATTTGTTTAACTACTAATGTAACAAAGAAACGAATACTATTTTTACTAATGTGTTAGACTTGGGTTATAACGTTTTACAGACTAGAAAAAAATGGAAGAGTTTTTATTGCATGGAAGGTTACACGCTACAATATATGAAGTTGATTCTCTCCATGGTTCAGAAGGAGGTAGATCAGGCTTCTTTGGCAAGGTACTCCCTCCGTTTCGATTTAATTGTCGTTGTAGAAGAAAATTTTCGTTTCAAAATAAGTGTCGTTTTATAGTTTCAATGTAAAGTTTATTAAGAAGATTCTCCACTTTATTTTATTATTAGTCAAAATATGGTTAGGTGTATAGATAATTGTGTTTTTATTTTGGAAATATACAAAATCATATGTTTTATTAATATGTATGAATAAACTTAGAATGACAATTAAAATGAAACGGAGGGAGTATTATCATTTATAAGTCTTTTTAGTTTAAAATTTTATATATTCACTTTGATCTTTTGTTTCTTAATCTTTTCAGATTCTAGCAAATGTGGAAGAAACAATCGGCGTTGGCAAAGGAGAACCTCAGCTATACGCTACAATCGATCTAGAGAAAGCCAGAGTTGGTCGAACAAGAAAGATAACAAACGAACCAAACAACCCAAAATGGCATGAATCATTTCATATCTACTGTGGTCACATGGCTAAACATGTTATCTTCACTGTCAAAGATGATAACCCCATTGGTGCAACGTTGATAGGAAGAGCTTACGTCCCCGTTGAAGATATTCTCCATGGAGAGGAAGTTGATAGATGGGTTGAGATATTAGATACTGAGAAGAAACCTGTTGATGGAGGTTCAAAGATCCATGTGAAGCTTCAGTACTTTGGCGTTGAGAAAGATAAAAACTGGAACCGTGGTATCAAGAGTGTTAAGTTTCCTGGGGTTCCTTACACGTTCTTCTCTCAGAGAAGAGGATGCAAAGTTTCTTTGTATCAAGATGCTCATGTTCCTGGAAACTTTGTCCCTAAGATCCCTCTAGCTGGAGGGAAACACTACGAGGCAAGTCGGTGTTGGGAAGATATCTTTGATGCTATTACTAATGCTAAGCACTTGATTTACATTACTGGATGGTCTGTTTACGCTGAGATCTCTCTGGTGAGGGACTCAAGGAGGCCAAAGGAAGGAGGAGATGTGACTATTGGTGAGATACTCAAGAAGAAAGCTAGTGAAGGTGTTAAAGTTATCTTACTTGTTTGGGATGATAGAACATCTGTTGATTTGTTGAAACAAGATGGGCTTATGGCTACTCATGATGAAGAAACTGAGAATTTCTTTAGAGGAACAGATGTGAACTGTGTTTTGTGTCCTCGTAACCCTGATGATGGTGGAAGCATTGTCCAAAACTTGCAAGTATCAACTATGTTCACTCATCACCAAAAGATTGTTGTTGTGGACAGTGAAATGCCAGGAGGATCATCAAGAACAAGATCAAGAAGGATTGTGAGTTTTGTTGGTGGTCTTGATCTTTGTGATGGAAGATATGACACTCCATTCCACTCCTTGTTCAGGACATTAGACACAGCACATCATGATGACTTCCATCAACCAAACTTCACTGGCGCGACCATAACTAAAGGCGGTCCTAGAGAGCCGTGGCACGACATTCACTGTCGTCTTGAAGGAGCTATTGCATGGGATGTATTGTATAACTTTGAGCAGAGATGGAATAGGCAAGGTGGTAAAGATATTTTGGTTAAAATAAGAGATCTTGATGACATTATCATCCCTCCTTCTCCTGTTCTGTTCTCAGAGGATCATGACTCATGGAATGTTCAGCTCTTTAGATCAATAGATGGTGGAGCAGCTGCTGCGTTTCCTGACTCCCCTGAAGCTGCAGCAGAGGCAGGTCTTGTGAGTGGTAAAGATAATATCATTGATAGGAGTATTCAAGATGCATACATTCATGCCATTAGAAGAGCTAAAGACTTCATCTACATCGAAAACCAGTACTTCCTAGGAAGCTCATTTGCTTGGAGTGCAGATGGAATCAAACCAGAGGAAATAAATGCTCTACATTTGATTCCAAAGGAGCTATCATTGAAGATTGTAAGCAAGATCAAAGCTGGTGAGAGGTTTAAGGTTTATGTAGTTGTTCCAATGTGGCCTGAAGGGATACCTGAGAGTGGTTCAGTACAAGCTATACTAGATTGGCAGAGAAGGACAATGGAGATGATGTATAAAGATGTGATCAAAGCACTTAGAGAAAAGGGTCTAGAAGACGAGGATCCAAGAGATTATCTAACGTTCTTCTGCCTTGGGAACAGAGAGGTTAAGAAAGATGGAGAGTATGAGCCTACAGAGAAGCCTGAACCGGACTCAGACTATATCCGTGCGCAAGAAGCACGTCGCTTCATGATCTATGTCCACACTAAAATGATGATCGGTGAGTTTTTTTTTTTTCTATTTCATTTTTTTTTAAATTGATACTCTCTCCGTTTCATTTTACTTGTCGTTTTAGATTTATGCATACATATTAAGAAAATATATAATTTTTGTATATTTCTAAAATAAAAACACAATTACCTATACAGCTAATCATATTTCAACCAATAAAAAAAATAATGAAGAATCTTATTAATAAATTTTGCATTAAAACTCTAAAACGACAATTATTTTGAAACAAAAAAATTTCCTTACAATGACAATTAAATCGAAACTGAAGGAGTACTAGATTTTTATGTGCGTTATCAAAACACATAATTATTTTTAACAATTTTTTTAAAAAAATAAAGGTGTTGCAAACCATGTTTCTATTTTAATAAGATAAATTAATTTTGCAGTTGACGATGAGTACATTATCATTGGATCCGCAAATATCAACCAGAGATCAATGGATGGTGCAAGAGACTCAGAGATAGCAATGGGAGGTTATCAACCATATCACCTCTCAGTAAGACAACCAGCACGTGGTCAGGTCCATGGATTCCGCATGTCGTTATGGTATGAACACTTAGGAATGCTTGATGAAACTTTCCTCGATCCATCGAGTCAAGAATGTGTCAAGAAAGTTAACCGTGTTGCTGATAAGTATTGGGATCTTTACTCGAGCGAGTCACTTGAGCATGACCTTCCTGGTCATCTACTTCGCTACCCGATCGGTATTGCTAGTCAAGGAGACATCACTGAGCTTCCTGGATGTGAATGTTTCCCTGACACGAAAGCTCGTATCCTTGGTACTAAATCGGATTACATGCCTCCAATTCTTACAACCTAAGCTTTGTGACAGTATCTATAGGTAATAAAATAACTTTCTCTCCTCTTCTTTTTCTGATGAAATAACTATAATATGGGTTGGTATATGATGTTTCATGGCTATGCTGTATTTTTTTTTGTTTTTCATTCGGACACTAAGGTTTTGGTGAGAATGTAGAATGGTGTCTTTTGGTACTTATTTGTTGCTAATTACTTATGAACTTATCTATTATCTATTTTATTCTTAATAACTACTTTATCAAAATCAGTATCTATAGTGTTTGATTAAATATCAGTTGCCTATTGATCAATTCGGCTCGTTTTAATATAAACTAGAACTTGATCCGCGTGCCCGCGCGGATGTACATTTTTGGTTTGATAACCTATAATATTTATAATAGATTATTTAATTATTATATTAAATATCTAATATTTATTATAGATCTAAATACTCACGCCGTCCGACTATGCAGATGGGTAGATCTAAGTGGTACATTTCAAACTTGGGGCGCTTTGCACCTTTCCGAGCCCGCCGTACCACCGGACACACTCGCGTGGTTCTAAATAATAAGAATCACCTTCACATTTTAAGTCTTTGACACATCTAAATCAATATATATTAAGACTCATATTTGAAACTGAACATGTATATTTTCTTTTAAGAGTTCATATATGAGATTAGTTACAAATCAGTTAATTCATTTTTACGTTAATACAAATCATCAATGATCCTAAAAGTTGGATTTTGGATATTGTGAGGTGCTGGACCAGTCCGATTCCGACACAAGGGGTACTAGTCTACAAAAGCTGGTTTAAATTTGTAAGTGCATATTTGTGACTAGCCAAAAAAATTGTAAGTGAATTTTGCTACTAGTCTACATCTTGTGACGTCTCTCTTTCAAGTAGGTTATGTCCCTTAAACAATAGCCGTACTATGATGATAGATGCTAAAATCTTATCTTTTGCAAAATCCATTTTATTATACGTAATTGTCAAAATTATACAAATAAAACCGGAAATTCCAAAAAAGAAAAGTTGTGTGCTGAATTCAGGATGATGACAACGCTATTAAATAAATCGAAATGAGTTCCAACATCTGGACCACAAGGGAACGGTGAAAGAGTATCGTAAGAGAAGGAAAAGTCTACGCAGAATCGTACCGGAACCGATGACTCGACCGGTTCAGTTTGTAGAAAAGACATGCCTGCTAACCGGATTGCCTGTACAATGGGATTCTTAGAGACATGAATCATCGAGTTCAGTGCTCCTGTTAACTTTTCTTGTTTCTTCTTTGATAAAAGAGGAAAACAAAGAAGAAATTTCCTCTAATTTTACTCTATTAGGGTAATTATTGTAGATAACTTTTTTTATCATATTGGCTTTTGTAGGTCTGTGTATGCAAATTTCTTCTAGAAAATTAGTGTAAATAATTGAGAACAAAAAACTAAAACATAGGTTTTCACTTATTTAGCAACAAAAAGGGTAAAACTAATAAATCTCGCTTTTAAATGGATATATAGATTAAATGAAGAATAAATACCAATATTATTTAATTTGCAGACTATACTGCATTTGTTACCCATTAAATATTTAAATGCAGAAAAAAATATACTTATAAAATAACCAAAAATTTGCATGCAGATTTAGTAAAGTGTTAATTCTTGATCTGCATTGACAAAAAGAAAATGGGTTAGGCTGTATGCAGAACACAATGTAGGTTTAATTTTTTAAAATTATTTTTTGATTATAAATAATCTCTCTATTTTGTTTCATTAATTTTCAAATCAAACAGATTCTCTCAAAAACAAAATTTAATACCTTTTTAGTTTTTTTAGTAATAATTTATTTTAAAACAAATTTATTTAAAAACAAATTTATTATTAAAATCATATATAAACATATGTTTAATTATTATCTTCTATAAATTATGTATAGCAAATTATAAATAATTAATTTTCATATTCATATTTTTATATAGTTTCTTTGTAATAGGTAGTCAGGTATGTTGTAAAATTTATTGCTCTATTATATGCAATAAGTATGCACGCAATATAATTTCTAAAACCGAAAATACATTTTTGAATAAGTAATCCTTCAAATAATTATTAAAATTAATATGTTAAAATAAATTGAAGTTTATGTTCAAAAATATATTTCTAATACCGAAATATGTTTTTGGAGTTAGTTATCCTTCAATAAATTATTAAAAATAAACCGAGGTTTATGTTCAATAATATTCAATAGAAGTTTTATTTGTTCTCAACAAAAATATTAATTATAACACATACATGTGTCTTTTATATTTAATTAGCATTTCTGTTTTAGATTTTTAACTTACATCATCTTAAATTTTCAGCATTCAATTGGATATAACAATTCGATAAATTAGTTAGATCTGCATTGTTATGCATAATCCGCTTGATCTATATTTGTTTTGTTTGATACGCATTATCCATTTGATTTGTATTTTTGGTATGCATTACCGTTCAAAATTATTTTTAATTTGTTATTAATATGCATGAAAGTTATAAGATGTCTTTTAATTTAAAACAGAAGTATTTTAAAAATTCATAAAGAAAACAAATTTTTAATTGTAACAAAAACATGATATCGGCTTAAGCAAGCTAATTATTTATAGAAGTTTGAAATTGACTTATTTTCATTTTTTCTATACTTTTATATTTATGTTTAAAATATGTTTATTATTCCATCGATTACTTTGATCAATTTGTTTTTAAGTTAAAACAAATTTAACGAATAATGTAGGTATAAGTATAAAAAGGACCAAAAAATGAATTGAGATACAACAATATGAGAGAGAGTTTAATTATTTATTTTAGCCAAATCATAATAGTTTATGTTGACTAAATACCATTAGCTGTTTTTCTTTTACTTATAAAGTATAATTTTCAAGTTTTGTTTATAGATCATATTCTTTACTTTTTAAAAACCTATTCTTTCATTGTTTTATATTATAATATATAAATTTACTCTATAAACATATAAATGACTTAATGATTTAGAAAATGATAAATCTATATCAACAGAGTTTTTCAGTTCTTTAGGTCTTCCATAAGTGAAATAGTTTGCCAAATAATCATTATTTGTTAACAATATGTATTACCTCAAACAAGATAATACTTCTTCATGTTTTGGAATATAAATGGCTAGTTGTCTGATGCAAATGGGGACTCCAAGGAATTATAGTTAGCTTTTAACAAAGCAAATGAACATTCTGAAGAACATTTAGAAGATAAACACAAAAAAAAAAAAATCATAAATAGTAGTTTATTTATGATGTGTGTTTATAGTGCACTGGTTAACTGATGTGTTTTTGATAGTTTTAAAAAAAGTTGGTGAGATAGGTGATGGTTTAGAGTTGCTCTTTATTTTGCATCTCGTTGGGTGATTGATGTTTAATCTTTGACTTGTTGAGTGATTGATTTTTAGTCTTCAAATTTCCAAAAATAACATCATTTTGATGTATATATTTTTCCCTCTACGCAAACAAGAGCGACTCTGATGAAATAATTTGTTGGCCATGTGAATTCGTAACTAGGAGTGTGAAGACTCATGCAAAGAGCATGCTATGAAATGAAAAGAAAAAACTAGTTATATAACATTTCTTATATATATTATATATATTTTCTAGCATCCATCAAAGCTTACCAGTCAAAACACATGTGATTGGGTTTTGAATGCACCCTCCAATGAAAGCAACAATGTTTTGGATTCTCAACGAGTGTTTCAATGTTTATGTAGTCAAGCTTGAGAACCTTATTGCTACACTTTTTTGTTTGATAAGGTCCTTGATACCTGCATAGGCATGATAAGAATAAATAATAAGTGGTATTACAAGAATATTAAATTTTTTATTGAACAAAATAAAATAACTTACACATCCTAGTATGATCCAGAGGCCAATAGCTTACCAATATAAAGTCTTGAGAAGGTATTTCCAGTGGGGTCGGCTTGGCCACAGTAGTATGAGAGACAACAAATGGATTGATTGATGTGGCTTGTGCAGCTGAATGTTCACCAGTGATGAGGTCTTGGCAAGTGCGTCAAACTGAACAAACAAAAATCAAAGTGGAAGGGAAGATGTCAGAGACTTACTGAGTCGTGACCGGAGCAGTGAAAGACAATGGAAAGCAGAGAAGACAAAGCGATCGAGCGATTTAGAGAGAAAAAAAATCCGTAAGAGCATATCCAACCCATTGCTATTTTCACTTCTATAATAGAACTTAGAGGTGAAGTTTCAACCCATTTCTTTCTCTACAATAGAGATAGTTATTTTTCATCTATAAATTTATAAATAAGGGAAGAAATAGCAATTCTCTATTTTTTGCTCTATAATTCGAGATTGCTATTTTAGAAGATTACATTAGAGCAAAATCCACATCTATTATAGAGTTTTTCTATTTTAGTGGTAGAAATAGCAATATACATTGGAGATGGTCTAAGATGAGAGCGAGCCAACCATACCTTCTAATTTAATTATTTTGAATTTCATTTTTAAATTTGCTTCCTCCTTCTCTTTTGTTATTCACTTCTTTTTTATTTAAAAATTTATGTACCCATTCGATTTTCGGTACGGTTTGTTTCGGTTTCACATTTTCGGTTCTAGAGGTATAACCATGCTTCATTTTGAAATAACCAAATATCCTAAAAATATTATTTATAAAGCAAATTACCTGAATATCTTAATAGTCTTTTTTATCTAAAATAATAAAAATTATCTGAATTACATGATATTGTATCTTAAAAATACATAATGCCAGATTTTTTTTTTCTGAAAACCCTGAATTATCCTAAACTTTTATCCAAATTAACAGAAATTATCCCAAAAAAAACAAAACTGAACTATAACCAAATTGGACCTGAATTTTTTTCAGATATTAGTTGGTTCTCAACATTGTTACCCCAAACGAACCAAAAACCAATATTAGCAGAACTCGAAATAGAACCAAGTTTCCTAAATATCCGAACGCATCATATATCTCTAGAACCAAAAACTTAAAAACGGAAATGCCCAGAGCTAATTTATCCCATGTTTCCTTTCTTTAAAAAGAAAATTCAGATACTTATTTTATTTATTTACCAGAAAATACATAAATTAGATAATTTCTGGAAAAGTACTTCCACTTAAATTTTATATGCTAAAAGAATTTCAACTCTTAAAAATTTATACAAATATCTGACTTGATATCACTTGATTTTTTAGTTAAATTAAAGTGCATCTATCAAGTATGTTTTTATTTTTTTTTATTCAAATACTTCGATTTTATTTAAGTAAAAACATGACATAATTTTGAGTTACAGCACAATTTTTTTTTAATATTTTCCTAGCTGTCAGAGGGAAAAAGGGAGATCTTTTTGTTCCTGCATCGGTGGCTTTCGTAGCACCGATGTTGGGGGTTTTCTTCCAATAGTTTCTCCTTTTTTTGTCTTTTAGTACATATTATGGTTTTATTCTGGTTGTTTCTTTCACAATTTTGAAGATATTTTTTGTTTTCCTTCTACTTTTGTAATTGAAATACTCGTTTCCTTATCTTCACTGTAATTGTTACCGTGGATTGTTCAGCGAATCATAAAGCAAACTTTTTGGAAGGGACTATGAAAATGAAGAAACAGTTTTAAACAAAGAAAATGATCTATGTTTATCTAGAGACTTTTAATGTGCCGGTAATGAAAGTGACTACATCTCATTGTGATGCGGAAAAACATTTCAACTGTTAAAAAACGTGGAATAAGATCATTTTGATAATTAATATATTGGCAATATCCAACCAAATTTTGGTATGAACATCATCATTGATTTTTTGTAGTCGTATTTGTTAGATCAAATTTTCTAATGGATTAGATTGTTTCTCAAGAACTTGTTGTGTTTTTTTATGTGATGTATTATATCAAGTTTTATGTTATGGTCTTTGATACAATATTGAATAAAAGAATTTTTAGACAAAAACACACACATAAATTATTTAGACTTTGGCACATACTATTCAAAACTTCATGTTTAATACTCACAACATGTGCAAACCTTCAGTATCTCCCAAAGGAATAAAGCAATAACAAATAACTCAAGATATACGTAACAAGTAAAACACCATTTTACTCGTCAACACATTGTACCACCACACCTGTTTAACCACTAAGAGACATCACCAGCATATCTGCACCCGTTCTGCTCTTACTGATTGGAGTAATATTTATCTCTTTCTCCCTCAATCTTAGCTACAAAGGCCAACTCATTATTAACAAATAGAGGAACAATCACTGGTTGTGATCTACTAAACTTTATATGCTCCTCTTCCCACCATTGTTTTCTATTGAAGCTGAGTTCTCCTTTGTCTTCAGCAACTTTGATCCTTCTCCTAGTGAGCTCTTCCATCAAGCATCCACCTCTAATGCTGAGAACTACTGCAGACAAAAGCTCTGAAGCCAGCTCCAGCCTCCACCATCAAAATTGGAGTGTCAGTCAGTGAAAGCTTATGGAAAAGAGGAAAATCTGATTTCCTGTCACAGGCTCTAGACTAAGACCGTCGTCTTATGCAGGTTCCATTCAGAAAATATATCCTCTAGTGATCCAAAGGGACAATAATGCTTTATCATAGAGTAACATTTGTCATTGGAAGTTCTGGATATTGCTCATCGATCATCCAAGTCCTTAACATAGCATCAGAAGTACTCACATTAGCAACATAACCAATTCCGTTGCTCTTCCTCCACATGTAGAACATCTTTGCCTCCAAACCCAGCTGAACTGAAGTTTTGGTCAATCTTGTTACCTACTTAATTCGATTTTCTTAAACATTATTTGTTTTCCTCTCTATTTCAAACACACTCTCCTTCCTGATATAACCAACACACAAAGTCTCAGCCAGAGCTCTAGATTTTCTCTAAAGGAGAAGTTAGATTTCATTTCTTCAGTCAAGGACTTAGTGAGACTATAATAATTCTATGCACTTAGAAGAGGTCTGAAAATAAAACCATTAAGTGTGCTTATTCTTCAGAGAAGATCTCGTCTATGCTACATTTTGTTGATAGAGCGATTGAACGTCTTTGTCTTGCATTTTATTGGTTGAAATAGCCACAGACACCTGACTGTCCGCTCTGATGTAACCAAACCGCTCTCTGTTTCTTTGCAGCTGTGCCTGTGAGAACCAAGACCTATCTTAGAAACACAAAACACACAGAAATGAACACTTAGATGATACTCACATTATTTCACAAAGATTTTTGTATTGAACTCAGAAATTAGTGCAATGTTTCTGCTCCTGCTAATAATACTTTTTTTTCTTTTGAACTTTGTCTGCGGACATTAAACCTTTAACCTTTCGTTGTTCAAGACACATACGTTGTAGTAGCAATGAGAAACAGAGTCCAGAAACATACATAATTCTAAGGGTGAACAAAAAACTCTCTTGATGAAATGGAAAAACATAAAAAAACATGTTTGAGACAGATAATGGTATGTACCAAGTGCCTTCAACCTCCCGTTAGATCTCTTCTAAAGCAAGACATAAAAGTAGATTCAGAGACAATGGATTAGAGAAACCCAAAAGGGACCATGAAACTTTAACATTGTTCTTCATCATCTTTTCTCCAAGGCCTTTTGAAACGGAAAAGCACACACACAAACTATTTGCAGCTGGAAGAAAAGACACAAAACCATTCACAACCAAACAGAGGACAAAGAAATGTCTTAGATTCAAGATTTCATCATAAAACAAAGGAATTTAAACTTGCTAATTTTTATCTTTCCAGCTCAAAGAAAGATTAAAAAAAACTGTAAAAAAAGTAGAGTACGAGATTTTACCTTATATTACATATTTTAGCTCAAAGAATCAGTGGTTTTGTCTTCACGTTAAGGATTTTATATTATATAACATTTTGTAATTGAGAAGAAAGAAATACAAAAAAAAAATTGTTACAACCACATTGTATTCTCGACATGATCATAAATCGCAAATACTTTAATACAATACCTATGCTTTTTTCTTTTATGGCGAACGCCACTTTCGATATGAACTCTTCTGAAACTGTTTTGGTTCATGTTATAATAGTAAAGGCTCTTTTCAAAAAAAAAAAATGTTATAATAGTAAGCATGACTTATCAAAGAAATACTTACATTGAGTCGCATCGATCTCTCCAGCAGGGGTGACACCAACATCAATGGGTAGTTAGGCAAGAAAATGATTATTCTGACCATTATTGTATATTGGTATCTCTCGCAATATTCACCTTCCTAAAATTTTGATAACACTGAATCTTCATATTTGCCAACCAAGCAAACTTACACAACCAGTGATAAGCTGACAAGTCATTCTTCAAATAACCGTCACTTCTCATATATGTAACTTGAACATTTTCATGTGGCATGCTCACTCTGCTTCACAATGACTAAGCTTCTTTTCTTGAGCTTACAAGATTGTCCAAACAAGAAATAGAATATTATTAATGAATACCAAAAATTTGTATTTGAAAACACCAAAATTGTTATCAATGTTATTCAACCTCATGCATATATTTAAGAATCTACATATATTATTTATAATGAATAATTTTTTATTCAAAATTTTAGTTATTTTCTTGTTTCCAAACAATGGGAATCACTTATTAAAATAAAATATTATCATATACAAGTTACTGGCTCTTGAGAATCTACTCTTTTATGATTGGCATTCAATGTAAATTTTGAATCCTGAGAGTGGAGACCTTAGATTCCATTATCTAAAATAAGCATGTGAAAATTATTAGAATGAGATATAAATCAATTTTAAAATTTGAGCCATGTTTGTGCACTTTTTGAAAACTCACATACAAAGAATTTGAAATTGTAACTAGGAGTGTAAAGATTTCACCGCCAAATATGCTCTGAAATGAAGAAAAACTAGTTAATACATGTATAGAAGATTTCTCATATACATATATATTGAGTAAGCATCCATCAACCTAATAATTTACAAATCACAAGGTAACATGTCCAGAAAATTTGAAGGAGTTTATTCGGAGATGTCAGAGACAAGAATGAGCTCAAAGACCCTCATTTGCTGAAATTGTTAACTCTCTCAAAGAAATTCAACTTTTGCGAGGTGCTGGATTTGAGGTTGCTACGTTTCAACCATTGTGATTGGTGTGACCATAGTTTTTTTTCTTCTTATTGTTTTGTTCTTATGTTACTTTTATGTTTTATTTATCTGATTCTTAGGCTATCATGTAAGTTCTAGTAGGGACACTGACGGCCAAAGATGTCAAGTCTTACCTAATGAACATCATCCAAAAAACCTTCAACTAAGGTATAGTTCTCTTATATGAGGTGTTATTGCATTTTTGGTTTATGAATGAATGAATAATAAGAATATAAAATTATGCAGGAGAGACTGAAGTTGTTATGGACGGCCTTGAGTATTTTGAGCATGAGCCTTTTGTTAATATCTTACTTACATTTTCAACTTCCATGTCACTAACATATATTACTCGATGTCTCACTTTAAAAAAGAATGTTTTGGTTTTAAAGTCTATCTTCAAAGAAAAGCAAAAGACCAACTTTGGTGATGTTTCTTTTCTTTAAAAAAAAGTCTTAAAACACACGAAAACTATAACATATTGTAATCAACTAAATTCATCCATAAGTATAAGAATATAAATAAAACATAATGGTGGGAACGTTTTCAGATATATTCTTGTTTCCAAACAATGGTTAGCCTCTACTAAAATGAATTATTATAGAAAAATAATTTATAATGACTCAAAATCATACATGAAATTACTAGAATAACTCAAAAAAAATTGTAATTACTTGACTAAATTATAAGACTAATGAATGTACTAAAAACACCCTTCCCTTTAATATTCACAAGTATGATAGTTATACAGTGCATAGTTGTGTTCATGCACTAGTTATATGAAGATACGAGTTTATTCTTGGTTTTGGAGAGATGTATGGGAATCAGATTGAGGGAGCTAAGGTTCCTCTTATGTTATGGTGTGGTTATATTAAGAGTATCAACTTCAAATTTTTCTATGCACAAGCAAAGAAATAACATCATAAGGTAAATAGATTACTTTTGCAATCATTAATCCGAATCACATGATCTTAACAAGTGTGTTATATTAAATTACAGGTTCACAGCATATGATTAACAAGACGATGAAGGATAGATATCCCATGTGGGTCGACAAAGGACCGAATACTGATTTGGATAACATGATAGTTGACATCCTCAATGGTTAACTAAATGAAACAATTTGGGATGGATTGCCGCGTACCGAGGGCCAGAAAAGAAAACATCAAGTAAGGGCACATGTTGTTCCAGATATAGTTAATGAAAGCCCTTCTACTAAGAGAAAGAAGGACAAAGAACCTGCTGATAGATGTGAAGAATCAGAAATGGTATGTACCAAATCTTTGTGAAACTAGTTGTAGAACATGCTTTGTTGTTGACATAGTTATGCTTTGGTATTTGCTTAATATAGGTTACAGCTCACAATGTTGTCATACTTGGGTTGGTTGACTCGATTAAAGTCCCCATTGCAAAATTAGAAAGCATCGATGTTAGTATAGCTCAGAAGGTTAGTAAAGCATTAGAAGCTACCAAAGACGCTATGGTGGATGCTAGAATGGGTGTACATGATTCTGAATTACTGAATAAGATTGCAAGATTGGAGGAAGAAGTTAATTGTCTTTAAAACAAGGTGATATGAACATTACTCATGATGTGGCCAACTCCAAAGCGTATGAGGATGATGGTGCTTGTAGCAATGACTTGGTATGATTCCTTTATTCTTTATTCTCTGTTTTTTGAATTTTTTTACTCACTATCTATTACTCAGTCATGGATGCTTCAGAAGAAGATCAATTCACAGGATGGATTGCCAATACAATGTGTTGTAAAGAAAGAGAAAAAAACTTAAGAAATGATGGAGAAAGAGGATCTTAAGAACAAGGAGGTGAAAAAGAAAGAGAAAAAAGCTGAAATGCCACTAAGAAAAGTAAAGCAAGAGAAGGCCTTGGAGATCCCACAACTTAATGATGAATCCATTTCGACACAAGATTGGGAAAATCATCTATAGTAAGAGAAGAGTGTAAATTGTAAGGAAGTGTTGGAAGTACTTGATTCAATTTTGGAGGAGCCTACACGTAGACGCAAACCTCAGTTGACAAAGACTCAATTTTGGCCGTATGTAGGGAATTCAACAATGAAGTGCATCATAACTGGTGAAACTGTCTTGAAGGAACCTTATGACCCATTAGCAAAGGTGGAGGAAGAGAAATTGCAGAAAGTTTTGGACTTCATCAAGACTAGTTTGTAAATTTCCTCTATTCCATCCTAACTTCTTTGATTTGAGATAGTCTTATACTTTGGGTCTAACTGGCAACCATCTCAGGAACAGTAAGAATAAATAGGAAAAAGAATGGATATGAATAAAACTATAAGAATGTTGAAGAATGATTATTCCTTATCATATTTAGTGAGGAATAAATTTGTTTTATATTTCTCTATAATAAAAGGAATGAGAATGGATGAAAATAACAAACTATTCGTTAAAATAAAAATTTAAGAATGTATTATTTCTCTTCATTCTTTGGTCGACACTCATATCCTTTGTTTTTCTTCTTTGTAGGGAGGAAGAGGAGTATGGTACTAGAGATATAAGTGTTGGATTTTATTTAAAGTTGATGATACCGAGAGATGTTTGGCCAACAAAAGAGTACAGTTGGTTGCATGACGTCATAAGCTTATATCCTATTTTTTTAGCTCTTTTGACAACATTATTTACACTGAAAATTTTCTGATTGTGATTTGTTTCATGTTGTAGCACATTGCTGCAGCAATGCTTATGTTTCACAGACGGTCCATGCAATTTCAGTCTCCATATTCTTCTTCTCGAATTGCAATTTTGGACCGCTGATTTGTGAACGCTTGGGTGAGCGACTACAAGAAGTGGGATCATAACATAAATGAGTTGTCTGATAATAATAGCAAGGCTTTTAATGGAGAATACCCAGTTTAATTTGTCACGGGTAAGAAGTGGCTTGTAAATGTTAAAAATCTATTACTTTGCCACCATGTTAATGGAAACCACTAGGTTATTCTTCACATCGTTTTGCCTAAAGAGATAATAGATGTGTATGATAGTATTCTTATTATTTCAAATGATAAACATATGTTGGAGGAGTGTAGGCCTTTCATGAGAAAGATGCAAACAGTTATTAACAAAATGTGAAAACAGTTCACTCTTTGCAGGCACAAGAAGATTTCTCAAAACGAGGATCCATGAGACTGTGGTGTGTATTTTCTAAAGTACATTAAATGTCTAGTTGTTGGATGTAGTTCTGGTAGTTTAAATGATCAGACTATAACCACTGTGACTGAAGTTGGCGGCCGAGATTTATGACTGACGTTGGTAAGGAAAGATAACTTGATATGTTGTATAACTTGCTGATTTTTGGCTTATGAACTACGGATGTAAAATTTGATGGTTTTTGGTTTATGAATGATAAATGTATAATTATAATGGTTTTTAGCTTTATGAATGATGGATGTATAACTATGATGGTCTTGTTACTACTCTGTCGTCTTGTTATTTCATATGTATATATTGGATGGTCTTTTACTACTTTGTTGTCTTGTTATTTTAGATGACATACAACTAAAGACCAAATCACATAAACGAATTTATATTAAACTAAATGAAAATCCTAAACTAAAGACCAAAGCCTCGCTTGCAATATATATAAAACGCATAACCAAATTAACGTCTAACTAAATGAAAATCCAATGAAAACTAGTACCTTGTGGTATTTTTAGCAATTTCTCTATATCCAAATCTTAATATATTTTTAATTGAGAGTGTTTTTGAAAACTAGTACCTTGTGGCATTTTTAGCAATTTCTCCATAAAAAGAAAGGTTTATACTTGCATACAATTCAAAGAATGAAGTTGCATAATCGATAGTCTGAAGCAGAAACCAAAACACTAGACGAAACTAAAAGAATTAAAAATCGGAGGTAAGAACAACAAAACAACTTCAAACCTAGTTTTCGATTTAGGAACAGTCGAATGTAAGGCTTTGATTAATCTCTTGCAATATAACAAGCGGGATTTCAAAACCTAGAGTTCGAGTAGAAAAATTAAAAAATATTTTCCAAGTTGGGAAATGAAGGAACCCCAAAATTCGACGAAAATGAGAGGGAGTTCAAAGGAGCCAGTAAGCAGAGACATAGAGGAACTAACGCACGACGGCAGGAGCGGAGTTCTCAGAGAAGCTGAAGAAAATAAAAGAAGAAGAACGTTGAAGTGTATATGTATCTATCTTTATCTTATCGATGTATGAATTTTATTTATTAGTATTTTTTACATTTTTGTATATTTGTCCTTATATTTTTCTTCAGTTTGATTTCTTAAGTACATGTAAATTGATTTTTCCATTATTGGATTTTTTTTTCTTCTTATTGAAACATGGGTAATTCTTTCAAATATCTTCTTTTTAAGTTTTTATCATAAAAATAGCACTCAAGAAAAAAAAATGACTAAAATAATTTTTTAAATTTTTTATTTTTTGAAATTTGAAACTCTAACCCCCAAACTCAACATTTTAACTCTAAACTTCTAAGTTTAGATTATTTAACCCTAAGAGCATAAATGTTTATTAACCTCTTTAATGAAATATTTTAGTTATTTAAAAAAAAAATTAAAATTATTCTAGGATATTTTTCTTGAAACTACAAAACCGAAATTAAACAGGTCATTTGTCGATTAAGAAAAGAACAGGTCATTTTAAAATAAAAGTATTTGGTAAGAAAATAACAAAACCAGTAATAATAGGATACGTTTCTCCCTCAACGAATACTACCATTTCCGTCAATTCTCTTTTCACCTAAATCCTCAAAAAAAAAAAAAAATCTTACTTTTTTCAAAAAACAAATAAAAAAACTTTTATTACAAATGGATTCAAATACTTCAAAGAATGTAGTTCAAGGCTGCCCGAACATTTGACCCATATGAACCTTTCCATGGCCATTCCCATGAACTGTAAACTCTACTGACGCGGTGTAAGCACTGCAACAAAACACATAAACAAACCATAAACATCAATTAGTTTTTTGAAAAAAAAATGAAGAGAAGATCCGAGACACGACCGGACATTGCGAGTAATAAAAAGAAGGATGAAGCAGATACTCAGTTTTAAGAACCTAAGTCAGGTCGTGGATACAACTTGGTATCATGTTCCTAAAGGTTGCTATGAAAATGCATCATCTTTAGGGAATCAAATCAATCACCAGAAGACAAAAAAAGAATTTCAGACTCTTTCAACATTGGTCTTGACTAACTTGCTATTTTAGGCTGATGGGTTTCCTTCACTATTCGTACCCCACTCTTCGTCAGCCTCA
>MU107976.1:3005-16569 GCA_012274485.2 Sinapis alba
GATGGCTGATCGTATCAGCCTATTAGTACGTATGGGTCATTTTTCACGTACTGATGGGAGCAGTCCGGACAGTTCATGGTCCGTTGAGTTAAATCCTTCAATTCAGTATGGATAAGGCTGATCATATAAGCCTTTCAGTACATATGGGTCGATTTTTCATGGCCTGGTGGACCAGCCTGGACAGACCTTGGTCCTTTCAGGCAGTACGGATGGCTGATCATATCAGCCTATTAGTATGTATGGGTCATTTTGCATGTACTGATGGGAGCATTCTGGACAGTCCATGTTCCGTTGAGTTAAATACTACCATTCAGTACGGATAAGGCTTATCATATCGCCTATCAGTACGTATGGGTCGATTTTTCATGGCCTTATGGACCAGTCTTGACAGTCCTTGGTCCTTCCAGGCAGTACGTATGGCTGTTCCTGTCAGCCTATCAGTATGTATGGGTCATTTTTCATGGACTGATGGGACCAGTCTGGACAGTCCATGGTCAATTTAGTTAAATCCTTCCATTCAGTACAGATCAGGCTGATCATATCAGCCTATCAGTATGTATGGGTCTATTTTTTCATGGCCTGATGGACCAGTCTGGACAGTCCTTCGTCCATCTAGGCAGTACGGATGGTTGATCGTATCAGCCTATCAGTACGTATGGGTCATTTTTCATGTAGTGATGGGAGCAGTCTGGAAAGTCTGTGGTACGTTGAGTTAAATCCTTCCATTCAGTACGGATAAGGCTGATCATATCAGCCTATTAGTATGTATGGGTCGTTTTTTCATGGCCTGATGGACAAGTCTAGACAGTCCTTGGTCCTTCCAGGCAGTAAGGATGGCTGATCGTATCAGCCTATCAGTACGTATTGGTCATTTTTCATGTACTGATGGGACCAGTCCAGACAGTCCATGGTCTGTAGAGTTAAATCCTTCCATTCAGTACAGATAAGGCTGATCATATCAGCTTATCAATCTGTATGGGTCGATTTTTCATGGCCTGGTAGACCAGTCTGGACAGTCCTTCGTCCATCCAGGCAGTACGGATTGATGATCGTATCTGCCTATCAGTATGTATAGGTCATTTTTCATGTACTGATGGAAGCAGACTGGAAACTCCATGGTCTGTTGAGTTAAATCCTTCCATTCAGTACAAATAAGGATGATCATATCAGCCTATCAAGACTTATGGCTCAATTTTTCATGGCCTGATGTACCAATCTGGACATTCCTTGGTCTTTCAGGGAAGTACGGATGGCTGATCGTATCACCCTATCAGTACGTATGGGTCATTTTTTATGTAATGATGGGACCAGACCGGACAATTCATGGTCCGTTGTTTTTAATCCATCCATTCAGTATGGATAAGGATGATCATATCAGTCTATCAATACGTATGGGACGATTTTACATGGCCTGATGGACCAGTCTAGACAGTCCTTGGTTCTTTCTGCCAATACGAATGGCTGATCGTATCAGCCTATCAGTATGTATGGGTCATTTTTCATGTACTGATGCGACCGGTCTAGACATTTCATGGTCTGTTTAGTTAAATCCTTCCATTCAGTACGGTTAAGGCTTATCATATCAGCTTATCAGTGCGTATGGGTAAATTTTCCATGGCATGATGGACCAGTCTGGATAGTCCTTGGTCCATCTAGGCAGTACGGATGGCTAATTATATCAGCCTATCAGTACGTATGGGTGACTTTTCATGTACTGATGGGACCAGTCCGGACACTCCATGGTCTGTTGAGTTAAATCCTTCCATTCAGTACGGATAAGGCTGACCATATAAGCCTAACAGTACCTAAGGATCGGTTTTTCATGGCGTGATGGAACAGTCTGGACAGTCCTTGGTCCTTCCAGACAGCACAGATTGCTGATCGTATTAGCCTATCAGTACGTATGAGTCATTTTTCTTGTACTGATGGGGCCAGTCCGGACAGTCCATGGTCCGTTGAGTTAAATCATTCAATTCAGTACGTATAAGGATGATCATACCAGCTTATCAGTACATATGGGTAAATTTTTCATGGCCTTATGGACAAGTCAAGGCAATCCTTGGTCCTTCCAGGCAGTACGGATGGCTGACCGTATTAGCCTATTACTACGTATGGGTCATTTTTCATGTACTGTAGGGAGCAGTCTGGACAGTCCATGGTCCGTTGAGTTTAATCCTTCCATTCAGTACGGATAAGGCTGATCATATCAGCCTATCATAACATATGGGTCGATTTTTCATGGCCTGATGGACCAATCTGGACAGTCCTTTGTCCATCCATGCAGTATGGATGGATGATCGTATCAGCCTATTAGTATGTATTGGTCATTTTTCACATACTGATGGGAGCAGTCCGGACAGTACATGGTCCGTTGAGTTAAATCCTTCAATTCAGTATGGATAAGGCTGATCATATAAGCCTCTCAGCACGTATTGGTCGATTTTTCATGGCCTGGTGGACCAGCCTGGACAGTCATTGGTCCTTCCAGGCAGTACGGATGGCTGATCATATCAGCCTATCAGTATGCATGGGTCATTTTTCATGTACTGATGGGAGCAGTCTGGACAGTCCATGTTCCGTTGAGTTAAATCCTTCCATTCAGTACGAATAAGGCTGATCATATCAGCCTATCAGTAAGTATAAGTCGATTTTTCATGGCCTGATGGACTTGTCTGGATAGTCCATGGTCCTTTCAGGCAGTATGGATGGCTGATCGTGTCAGCCTATAAGTACGTATGGGTCATTTTTCATGTACCGGTGGGATCAGTCCGGACAGTCAATCGTCCGCTGAGTTAAATCCTTCCATTCATTACGGATAGGACTGATCATATCAGTCTATCAATACATATGGGTTGATTTTACATGGCCTGATGGACCAGTCTGGACAGTCCTTGGTCCTTCCAGGCAGTAAATATTGCTGTTCGTGTCAGCCTATCAGTATGTACGGGTCATTTTTGATGTACTGATGAGACCAGTCTGGACAGTCCATGGTCCGTTGAGTTAAATCCTTCCATTCAGTACATATAAGGATGATTATATCAGCCTATCAGTATGTGTGGGTCAAATTTTTCATGGCCTGATGGACCAGTCCGGACAGTCCTTCCAGGCAGTAAGGATGGCTGATCGTATCAGCCTATCAGTAGGTATTGGTCATATTTCATGTACTGATGGGACCAATCCAGACAGTCCATGGTCTGTAGAGTTAAATCCTTCCATTCAGTACAGATAAGGTTGATCATATCAGCTTAACAATACGTATGGGTCGATTTTTCATGGCCTGGTAGACCAGTCTGGACAGTCCTTCGTCCCTCCAAGCAGTATGGTTTGATGATCGTATCAGCCTATCAGTACGTATAGGTCATTTTTCATGTACTGATGGGAGCAGTCGGGAAAGTCCATGGTCTGTTGAGTTAAATCCTTCCATTCAGTACGAATAAGGCTGATCATATCAGCCTATCAAGACTTATGACTCAATTTTTCATGGCCTGATTTACCAGCTGGACATTCCTTGGTCCTTCAGGGAAGTACAGATGGCCGATCGTATCAGCCTATCAGTACGTATGGGTCATTTTTAATGTAATGATGGGACCAGTCCGGACAGTTCATGGTCCGTTGTGTTTAATCCATCAATTCAGTATGGATAAGGATGATCATATCAGTCTATCAATACGTATGGGTCGAATTTTACATGGACTGATGGACCAGTCTGGACATTCCTTGGTCCTTCCAGCCAATACAAATGGCTGATCGTATCAGCCTATCAGTATGTATGGGTCATTTTTCATGTACTGATGCGACCGGTCTGGATATTTCATGGTCCGTTGAGTTAATTCCTTCCATTCAGTACGGTTAAGGCTTATCATATCAGCTTATCAGTTTGTATGGGTCAATTTTCCATGGCATGATGGACCAGTCTGGATAGTCCTTGGTCCATCTAGGCAGTACGGATAGCTAATTATATCAGCCTATCAGTACGTCTGGGTAACTTTTCATGTACGGATGGGACCAGTCCGGACATTCCATGGTCTGTTGGGTTAAATCCTTCCATTCAGTACGGATAAGGCTGACCATATCAGCCTATCAGTACCTAAGGATCGTTTTTTCATGGCGTGATCGAACAGCCTGGACAGTCCTTGGTCCTTCCAGACAGCACGGATTGCTGATCGTATAAGCCTATCAATACGTATGGGTCATTTTTCATGTACTGATGGGACCAGTCCGGACAGTCCATGGTCCGTTGAGTTAAATCATTCAATTCAGTACGGATAAGGATGATCACACCAGCTTATCAGTACGTATGGGTCGATTTTTCATGGCCTTATGGACCAGTCAAGACAATCCTTGGTCCTTCCAGGCAGTACGGATGGCTGACCGTATCAGCCTATTAGTACATACGGGTCATTTTTCATGTACTGATGGGACCAGTCCGGACAGTCCATGGTCCGTTTAGCTAAATCCTTCTATTCAGTACGGTTAAGGCTGATCATATCAGCCTATCAGTACGTATTGGTCGATTATTCATAGCCTGATGAACCTGTCTCGACAGTCCTTGGTCCATCCAGGCAGTACAGATGGCTGATCGTATCAGCCTATCCGTACTTATGGGTCATTTTTCATGTACTGTTTGGACCAGTCTGGACAGTCCATGGTCCGTTGAGTTAAATCCTTCCATTCACTACAGATAAGGCTGATCATATCATCCTATCAGTACGTATGGGTCTATTTTCGTGGCCTGATGGACCAGTCTGGACAGTCCTTGGTCCTTCCAGGCAGTACGGGAAAGGCTGATCATATCAGCCTTTCAGAACGTATGGGTCGATTTTTCATGGCCTGATGGACCAGTCTGGACAGTCCTTCGTCCATCCACACAGTACGGATTGCTGATCGTATCAGCCTATTAGTACATATTGGTCATTTTTCACATACTGATGGGAGCAGTCCAGACAGTCCATGGTCCGTTGAGTTAAATCCTTTAATTCAGTATGGATAACGCAGATCATATCAGCCTTTCAATACGTATGGGTCTATTTTTCATGGCCTGGTGGACCAGCCTGGACAGACCTTGGTCCTTCCAGGCAGTACGGATGGCTGATCATATCACCCTATCAGTATGTATGGGTCACTTTTCATGTACTGATGGGAGCAGTCTGGACAGTCCATGTTCCGTTGAGTTAAATCCTTCAATTCAGTATGGATAAGGCTGATCATATAAGCCTGTCAGCACGTATTGGTCGATTTTTCATGGCCTTGTGGACCAGCCTGGACAGACCTTGGTCCTTCCAAGCAGTACGGATGGCTATTCATATCAGCCTATCAGTATGTATGGGTCATTTTTCATGTACTGATGGGAGCAGTCTGGACAGTCCATGTTCCGTTGAGTTAAATCCTTCCATTCAGTACGAATAAGGCTGATCATATCAGCCTATCAGTACGTATGGGTCGATTTTTCATGGCCTGATGGACTAGTGTGGATAGTCCATGGTCTTTTCAGGCAGTATGGGTGGCTGATAGTATCAGCCTATAAGTACGTATGGGTCATTTTTCATGTACTGATGGGACCAGTCCGGACAGTCAATCGTCCGCTGAGTTAAATCCTTCCATTCATTACGGATAGGGCTGATCATATCAGTCTATCAATATGTATGGGTCGATTTTACATGGCCTGATGGACCAGTCTGGACAGTCCATGGTCTGTTGTGTTAAATCTGTCCATTCAGTACGGATGGTTGATTGTATCAGCCTATCAGTACGTATAGGTCATTTTCATGTCCTGTTGGAAGCAGTCTAGACAGTCTCTTGTACGTTGAGTTAAATCCTTCCATTCAGTATCAGATAAGGCTATTAGTACATATGGGTCGATTTTTCATGGCCTGATGGACCAGTCTAAAAAGTCCTTGGTCCTTTCAAGCAGTAAGGATGGCTGATCGTATCAGCCTATTAGTACGTATTGGTCATTTTTAATGTACTGATGGGAGCAGTCCAGAAAGTCCATGGTCCATTGAGTTAAATCCTTCAATTCAGTATGGATAAGGCTGATCATATAAGCCTATCAGTACGACTAGGTCGATTTTTGATGGCCTGATATGATCAGCCTTTCCGTTCAGTATGGATAAGGCAGATTTATCAGCCTATCAGTATGTATGATTCGATTTTTCATGTACTGTTGGGACCAGTCTATCAGTACATATGGGTCCTTCCAGGCTGTACGAATGGCTGATCGTATCAGCCTATCAGTACATATGGGTCAATTTTCATGTACTGATGGGACCAGTCTTGACAGTACATGGTCCATTGAGTTAAATGCTTCCATTCAATATGGATAAGGCTCAACATATCATCCTATTAGTACATATGGGTCAATTTTTCATGGCATGATGGACCAGTCTGCACTGTCCTTGGTCCTTCCAGGCAGTATGGATTGATGATTGTATCAGCTTATCAGTACGCATAGGTCATTTTTCATATACTGATGGGACCAGTACATACAGTTCATGGTCCTTTGACTTAAATCCGTCCATTCAGTACGGATAAGGATGATCATATCAATCTATCAGTACGTATGGGTCGATTATACATGGCCTGATGGACCAGTCTGGACAGTCCTTGGTTATTCTGGGTAGTATGGATGGCTGATCGTATCAGCCTATCAGTACGTATGGGTCATTTTTCATGTACTGTTGGGACCAGTCTGGACAGTCCATGGTCCGTTGAGTTAAATCCTTCCATTCACTACAGATAAGGCTGATAATATCAGCCTATCAGAATGTATGGGTCGATTTTTCATGTCCTGATGGACCAGTCTGGACAGTCCTTCGTCCATCCAGGCAGTACGGACGGCTGATCGTATCAGCCTATCAGTACGTATTGGTCATTTTTCATGTACTGATGGGAGCAGTTTGGACAGTTTCTTGTACGTTGAGTTAAGTCCTTCCATNCAGCCTATCAGAATGTATGGGTCGATTTTTCATGTCCTGATGGACCAGTCTGGACAGTCCTTCGTCCATCCAGGCAGTACGGACGGCTGATCGTATCAGCCTATCAGTACGTATTGGTCATTTTTCATGTACTGATGGGAGCAGTTTGGACAGTTTCTTGTACGTTGAGTTAAGTCCTTCCATTCAGTATCGGATAAGGCTGATCATATAAGCCTATTCGTACATATGGGTCGATTTTTCATGGCCTGATGGACCAGTCTAGACAGTCCTTCGTCTATCCAGGCTGTACAAATGGTTGATCGTATCAGCTTATCAGTACGTATGGGTCATTTTTCATGTACTGATGGGAGCAGTCTGGACAGTCTCTTGTACGCTGAGTTAAATCCTTCCATTCAGTATCGAATAAGGCTGATCATATTAGCCTATTAGTACATATGGGTCAATTTTTCATGGCCTGATGGACCAGTTAGACAGTCCTTGGTCCTTCCAGGCAGTAAGGATGGCTGATCATATCAGCCTATCAGTACGTATTGGTCATTTGTAATGTACTGATGGGAGCAGTCGAGACAGTCCGTAGTCCATTGAGTTAAATCCTTCAATTCAGTATGGATAAGGTTGATCATATCAGCCTATCAGTACATATGGGTCTATTTTTCATGGCCTTATGGACCAGTCTGGACAGTCATTGGTCCTTCTAGGCCGTACGGATGACTGATCATATCAGCCTAACAGTACGTATGGGTCGATTTTTTCAAGGCCTGATGGACCAGTTTGGACATTCCTTCGTCCTTCAGGGAAATACGGATGGCTGATTGTATCAGCCTATCAGTACGTATGGGTCATTTTTCATGTACTGCTAGGACCAGTACGGACAGTCCATGGTCTGTTGAGTTAAATCCTTCCGTTCAGTACGGATAAGGCTGATCATATCAGCCTATCAGTATATATGATTCGATTTTTCATGGCCTATTGGACCTGCCTGGAAAGTCATTGGTCCTTCCAGGCAGTACATATGGCTTATCGTATCAGCCTATCAGTACATATGGGTCATTTTTCATGTACTGATGGGACCAGTCTGGACAGTCCATGGTCCGTTGAGTGGTTCCATTCAGTATGGATAAGGCTGATCATATCATCCTATCAGTACATATGGGTCGAATTTTCATGGCATGATGGACAAGTCTGGACTGTCCTTGGTCCTTCCAGGCAGTATGGATTGATGATTGTATCAGCTTATCAGTACGTATATGTCATTTTTCATATACTGATGGGACCAGTACGTACAGTTCATGGTCCGTTGACTTAAATCCATCCATTCAGTACGGATAAGGATGATCATATCAGTCTATCAGTACGTATGGGGCGATTTTACATGGCCTGATAGACCAGTCAGGACAGTCCTTGGTCCTTCTGGGCAGTATGTAAGGCTGATCGTATCAGCCTATTAGTACGTATGGGTCATTTTTCATGTACTGTTGGGACCACACTACAAAAAAAGTTTACATTAATAGCATATATTTATAGCACGTTTTACTGAACTGCTATCGTGGATGATTCAGCAATTTTCATATTATATAATAGCATTAGATAAACGCTGTGATAGAATTTCAATAAGCGGGAACCTAAAATTAGATTTTCCGCTAAACACTTAGTGAAAATCACTAAACTAATCACTTTCCCTCTTTATTTTTTTTAGCAACTCTCATTTTCCCTCTCCAAACTCTCATTTTTCTCTTTTTCTTTTAGATACCTAAGATACAGAGGAGACAGAGTGTTGAACAAAAAAAAAAAAAGAGAGGAGACATAGCTAGGGTGTGTCTTGCTTCGTCTCTGAGACTCTCTCTTTCTCTTCTTCTTCTCCTCAGCCACAGAACAAATAGATTGACTAGAGAAGGATGACCGGAAGTTGTGAACAGATCCAAGCTCAGTTGGGTCAGATGAGGAAGAAAACCGACGACTCTCCACCATCCGCAAGGTCAGATTTTCTCTCTCTCTCTCTGTCTCTCCCTCACTCTCTTTGTTTTGAATCTGACGGCTTTTTTTGACAGAGACGAACCAATGGCGAAGCTTCTCTTCCTCGGTAGCAGAGACTGAGAAGACAGAGGAATAGGACGACGGCGGTGAAGATACAGGAGCGATGGTGGTTTCCTCTCTCTCTCTCTCTCTCTCTCTCTCTGTCTTTCCCTCACACTACCACCATCAGAAATTAAATCTCCTGAGTACTTTCTCTTCTTAGTTCTTTTTAGGGTTTCGATTTGTAGTTTTAGGTTGGGTTTCGATTTGTATCTGATTTATCTGGTTCTTTGTCTAATAGTTCCTTGTATCTGATTAATCTTTTCTATGGTCTTCACTATCTGTGTAATGGTTTCAATTTGTGGTTCTTTGTATCAGGTAAATCTTGTCTCTGGTTCGTTGTGTAATGGTTTCGATTTGTGTTTTTTTAGGCGATGCCTGATTTTCTTAAATTTGGGTTGAGTACAGGAATAGATAGATGGACATGGCTTGAGGTTGGAAGAAGAAGATATTTGAGACCTTATGTTTATATGTTTGCTTGGTTTCTGCAACTCTTCCTCACAATCTTTAGGAGGCTTGGACAAGCAGTTCATCGTGCGGCAAGTCAAGCTGAAGGTAAATAGCAGGAGTCAAAAAAATCTTTAGGCTTGAACTTTGTGATTTCTCTTACTTCACAGGTTAGTCTTATCACTTAAACGAGGCTTTGCTTAGTTTCACAGTCATCAAATATTCATATCACTCTCTTCTGCTGCGAGAACCTAGTGAGCCAAATGACAACCATAGTCATGTTGTACTGTCTTGTCTTCACGAAAGCTATTTTTTTTTTAAATCATTATTTGATTCAATCTTTGTTAAAGTTGACGCCTTTTGATTGGATAGGTTGGTGTGAAACCGGAAGGAGTTGAGGTTCCGAGAAGCTTGGTTGATGAAGAGATGCAAGGGAGTTGAGGTTCCGAGAAGCTTGGTTTTGTTTGCATCTGAGGCTTGTTTAAGTTTTATAACTCATGAGATGATGTTTTTTAATTAAAATTGTTTTAGGTTGTTGCTGAAATGGCAGCAATCGGGTTTGGTTTGCCCAAGGATGCATTTACATCACTCATGAAGCAGGTAAGTTTTGGATGAATTGTTAAAAGTGGAAACTAGGGTCATGCATGGATTTGGATTTATTTAACATGAAGAGTATCCTTCTTGTGATTTTTAGGGTCCTCATCTTCTTGCTCCAGCGGGAAGTGATCTTAGCTGTTACAACGAGGAAGGCACGATGTCTCCGTCCACCTCGTCTCCTCCTTGTCACTACCGTTCCTCTCCACCTCATCTTCTCCGGTCGACTATAGTAATCTCTCTCTTTCTCTCTGAAAATCCCAAGTTTGCGTTTGCAGATAAGCTTTTAATTAGCTTCTTCTCCTTCTGGGTTTTCTAATTAGCTATTTTTCCTACTCTTTACTGAAACTCTGTTTGTGTTTCTTGTCTTCAGGTTGAAGCAGGATTAAGTTCACGATACCCTTGAAGAAAGGTAAGAACTTTAGCTTTCTCATGGTTCAAAGTTTGTCTTTTTACTCGTACTAGTATATCTGGTGGAAACTGAATGCTGAGTTTTGGTAAATGAAGCCTCTTGCTTGATGGGTTTGTTTGATTTTAAGTTTTTATGGTCTTATAACTTCAGTTAAGAGAGAGGCTGAGGATGATGTGGATACCAAGGTGAACCTAAAGAAGCAGAAGAAGGATGATTGCTGCCGTCATTGGATACAACTTATTGGAGGAGAAGCTAGCAGTCTAGGTATTAGAGGAGAAGCTAGCAGAGGTGGTTCCGGAGGAGAAGCAAGTTTAGGTGTTAGTTTTTTTCACTAGATTTAAGTTTGTAAATGAATTTTTATTTATGAAACATAATATTTTTGTAAATCAACATTTATTTTATAATAATTTATATTTGTTTTTAAAACTAAAGCAATTAAAAATGCTATCAAATAACATATCAAGTTTCTTAAATAAATGCTATTATAATGTTCATCTTATAATAGCAAACTATAAATACTATTGTAGGGGATAATAACATCATCCAAGTATTGCTATTGTATCTGTTCATTCCGTAGCATCCAAAAAAATGCTATCGTAGAAGGGGTATATATGATGGCTGCCGTATACATAGCATTTACTAATTCGCTATCAAACATCTAATATAGCATATTTTCCGCGCTAACAATGTACATATTTCTTGTAGTGCCAGTCTGGAAAGTCCATGGTCTGTTGAGTTAAATCCTTCCATTCACTACAGATAAGGCTGATAATATCAGCCTATCAGTAGGTATGGGTGTATTTTTCATTGCCTAATGGACCAGTCTGGACAGTCCTTGGTCCTTCCAGGCAGTAGAGATGGCAGATAATATTAGCCTATCAGTACGCATGGGTCATTTTTCATGTACTGTAGGGAGCAGTCTGGACAGTCCATGGTCCGTTGAGTTAAATCCTTCCATTCAGTACGGATAAGGCTGATCATATCAGCCTATCAGAATGTATGGGTCAATTTTTCATGTCCTGATGGACCAGTCTGGACAGTCCTTCGTCCATCTAGGTAGTACGGATGGCTGATCGTATCAGCCTATCAGTACGTATTTGTCATTTTTCATGTACTGATGGGAGCAGTTTGGACAGTTTCTTGTACATTGAGTTAAATCCTTCCATTCAGTATCGGATAAGGCTGATCATATAAGCCTATTCGTACATATGGATCGATTTTTCATGGCCTGATGACCCAGTCTACACAGTCCTTCGTCCATCCAGGCTGTACAGATGGTTGATCGTATCAGCTTATCAGTACGTATGGGTCATTTTCATGTACTGATAGAGCAGTCTGGACAGTCTCTTGTACGTTGAGTTAAATCCTTCCATTCAGTATCAGATAAGGCTGATCATATTAGCCTATTATTACATATGGGTCAATTTTTCATGGCCTGATGGACCAGTTTGGACATTCCTTCGTCCTTCAGGGAAGTACGGATGGCTGATTGTATCAGCCTATCAATACAACTGGGTCATTTTTCATGTACTGCTAGGACCAGTACGGACAGTCCATGGTCCGTTGAGTTAAATCCTTCCGTTCAGTACGGATAAGGCTGATCATATCAGCCTATCAGTATATATGATTCGATATTTCATGGCCTAATGGACCTGCCTAGACAGTCGTTGGTCCTTCTAGGCAGTACAGATTGCTTATTGTATCAGCCTATCAGTACATATGGGTCATTTTTCATGTACTGATGGGACCAGTCTTGACAGTCCATGGTCCGTTGAGTGCTTCCATTCAGTATGGATAAGGCCGATCATATCATCCTATCAGTACATATGGGTCGAATTTTCATGGCATGATGGACAAGTCTGGACTGTCCTTGGTCCTTCCAGGCAGTATGGATTGATGATTGTATCAGCTTATCAGTACGTATAGGTCATTTTCATATACTGATGGGACCAGTACGTATAGTTAATGTCCTGTTGACTTAAATCCGTCCATTCAGTACAAATAAGGATAATCTTATCAGTCTATCAGTATGTATGGGTCGATTTTACATGGCCTGATGGCCCAGTCAGGACAGTCCTTGGTCCTTATGGGCAGTATGGATGGCTGATCGTATCAACCTATTAGTACGTATGGGTCATTTTTCATGTACTGTTGGGACCAGTTTGGACAGTCCATGGTCCGTTGAGTTAAATCCTTCCATTCATTACAGATAAGGCTGATAATATCAGCCTATCAGTACGTATGGGTCTATTTTTCATGGCCTCATGGACCAGTCTGGACTGTCCTTGGTCCTTCCAGGCAGTAAAGATGGCTGATCATATTAGCCTATCTGTACGCATGGGTCATTTTTCATGTATTGTAAGGAGCAGTTTGGACAGTCCATGGTCCGTTGAGTTAAATCCTTCCATTCATTACGGATAAGGTTGATCATATCAGCCTATCAGAACGTATGGGTCGATTATTCATTGCCTGATGGACCAGTCTGGACAGTCCTTCGTCCATCAAGGCAGTACGGATGGCTGATCGTATCAGCCTATCAGTACGTATTGGTCATTTTTCATGTACTGATGGGAGCAGTCTGGACAGTTTCTTGTATGTTGATTTAAATCCTTTCATTCAGTATCAGATAAAGCTGATCATATAAGCCTATTAGTACATATGGGTTGATTTTTCATGGCCTGATGGACAAGTCTAGAGAGTCCTTCGTTCATCCAGGCAGTACGGATGGTTGATCGTATCAGCCTATCAATACGTATGGTTCATTTTTCATGTATTGATGGGAGCAATCTGGATTGTCTCTTGTACGTTGAGTTAAATCCTTCCATTCAGTATTGGATAAGGCTGATCATATAAGCCTATAAGTACATATGGGTCGTTTTTCATGGCTTGATGGACCAGTTTATACAGTCCTTGGTCCTTCCAGGCAGTAAGGATGGTTGATCGTATTAGCCTATCAGTACGTATTGGTCATTTTTATTGTACTGATGGGAGCAGTCGAGACAGTCCATGGTCCATTGAGTTAAATCCTTCAATTCAGTATGGATAAGGCTGATCATATCAGCCTATCAGTTCGTATGGGTCGATTTTTCATGGCCTTATGGAC
>MU107977.1:0-14606 GCA_012274485.2 Sinapis alba
TTATTATTATTATTATTATTATTATTATTATTATTATTATTATTATTATTATTATTATTATTATTATTATTATTATTATTATTATTATTATTATTATTATTATTATTATTATTATTATTATTATTATTATTATTATTATTATTATTATTATTATTATTATTATTATTATTATTATTATTATTATTCAATGTTAACTTGAAACCTTCTCTTTCGGGATAAAGGTTCTTCAATAATGTTGTGATCTTCGACATTGCCTTCCTCTTGGTTGTATTCTCTGTCCTTGTCATCGTCTTCACTACCACTTTCAAGGGGGATGAGGTTCATAACATCCGTTTCAGCAACAACTTCAGAATCAATAGAAGGGATTAAAGTAGCATCAATTGGATCATAATTAGGTTCATAAGATGTGACATAATTAGGATCTTCTGTTGGAATATCATCAGAGCCTGTTTTATATGTAAACCAATATTAATATTTGGAAAATCGAAATTGGAAGCAAACTCGAGACACTAGAAACTATATTACCTCCTTGAGGCTGCATATCAACTCCTAGTCTTGCAGCCATTCGGCCGCGGAGACCACCAGCCATTCTTCAAAGGGAAGACCGTTTTCTTCAAAGGAAACTATGTGATTTGTGTGCTCCATAGAAGGAGGTGCTCTTCTTATAGTAAAAATTAACTATTTCATTTGGTAACAAATTTATGTGGTCAAACTTTCGTCATCCAAGTATCAGCAATTCCTAAAGAGGCTTTAATTATCTTTTATTTCTTTTTATGGTTTTTACGAAAGGTATGTACTTTGGTCCATCTTAATAAAAACAATACCAAAATCAAGATATACTACAAGATTCGTCTTTTTTATTTTCCCATATTCCTTATATATTATTTTGAAGCATTGCAACGTTTGAGTTATGATATTTGTCATCATTAAAATGATTTTTAAAGTTTTTAGAGAAATATGTTGGTTCATCTAAATATACACAATTGTTTTAAAAAAAATTAACCATAAATTAATTATTAATGTTCTTCATTCTTTCTTTTAATAAAAACTATGAAATTACCAAATGTGACTAAAGTACATATGAAAATTAATGATTTTAAATAATAAAAATTGATAAATGTTTTGTGAATTCTCTATATTTTTAATTTTATATATTTTACAATAAATTAAAAATCACATGAACCATAAAATAAAAATTTATATTTTTCGTATATGTTATATTTTGAATTTTTAAAATGACTATAAATTACTAAACTATCAAAAGCTCCACATTAAAACTGTTGTGATCAATGATTAACTTTTTGTTAAAACAAGATAAAAATTATTATAAAATCATATAGAGTCTCATTAAATAAATATTCATATTAAAAGTATATCTCTTTTAAAATATTTTAAAGTTATAATATATAACATATAAATACAAAATATTCTCTAAAAAATATTTTCTAAAAAGATATTGAGAACTTAATATTTTAATTTCAAACTTTACATTGAATTTTTAAAAAGCACTATAAATTACTACAAATATTAAACGTCCCACATTAACAAATTATAAGTGATTTACAATTTTATTATAAAAATATAAATGATCATAAAACTATATGAGTAGAAAGCTCCGTTTAATAGCTATTCATATTAAATTAATACTATATAGTTGTGTTATATCATTTTAATTTAATTGTATTGTATTTTAATTTAATTATATGATTTATAAAATAGATAAAAGGGAATTCTTAGATTTATTTACCATAAATGACTGTAAATAAACAAGAATGATTATTTTCTTTATGTTCTCACATCAATTTAATTATATATTTAATAGTTAATGTCTTCTCAATTATTCAATGTATATATTATTTTATTATTTTGTAATATATAAAAGAACTTAAAATAAATAATTTTATGTAAAAAATAATTTGCATATAATACTCATTCCGCGTAAAGCGCAAATCTTAATCTAGTATGATATACATCAAGAGAAACAAATAATTTGTATAATAAAATTCATGAAATTATTTTGAGAAATACTTTAAAATAGCCTTTAAAAAAATTTGTCACAAAAATAGCCTTTAAAAAAAATAACCAAAATATTTCATTAAAAAGGTAAATATACACTTATATCCTTAGGGTTTAATCTAGACTTAGAGTTTGGAGTTAAGGGGTGGGGTTTTGGGGTTAGGGTTTCAATTTTTTTTTAAAAAATATTAAAATTTTTAAAATAAAAAGAGGCTATTTTTATTTATTTATTGAGGGCTACTTTTGTGACAAAAACTTAAAAAATAGGCTATTTAAGAGAATTGCCCAATTAATTTGTATTTGTCTTTTAAAAATTATAAAAATTTTTAAAATTATTTCATTTTAAATATGATTATATTATATTCTGCTACATAATAAAAACTAGAAATAAAGGTTAATTGTATATTATTATTATTACTTTTTAAACTTTTTTACAATCAAATTAGAATATGTTATCAATATAAAAGATTAAAATAGATAGTATATCACCGCGATGGAATGATTTTTCAAAAAGCTTTACTTAAATCTAGGTTATATGTGAAATATTCTTTATAATAAAGAATAATTATTACTAAGTATATTATCTTAGATATAGAACAGTGTGATTTAATATCCATTAATACTTTATAAAGAACAATTTCCTCTTTCCTTGACCTTCCACGTCGGATGTCACGTCAATAAGTTGGATCGGACGCCACATAGACGACACATGTTTCTTTACAAAAGTGATGCGTTTCATTTATTTTGGTTTGCAAATTCGTTTGGGCTTACGATTTAGATGAGATTTGTTACTCTTTATTTGGGCTGTTTGAAGGCCAATTACTCTTTGATTCTTACATTCACCTTCTTCAACAATGTGGTCCAAAGAATCTATGTTTCTTAGTGTTCTTCGACCTTTCATTCCTTTTCGGTAATGAATTTTCTGGAGAATCATTCAAGACGAATCATCATGTCAATTATATGGATCTTGATGTTTAAGTATGGTTTCGTCTCATCTTCTTCTCCATGGGCACGTTACGGTCTGAATTGATTCACTGCCATTAACTAGCTTCTTAACTCCTTAGATCCACTTCCACCATGATTTCTAATTCATTGCATCTGCCCTCTCTTCCAGGCAGTGCATCTACAGCTATAAAAAGGTACGACTACATACCGTAAACATCATTATCATAACACCCAATTACAACTGAAACTTCTTATTGCAAAAGAATGGGTAATGGATCTCTCTTCCTTGCTGTTTTGATACTCGCTGATGTGCTTCCTCCTTTCTTTACTATCACCAAGAGCAGAAAGATACCATCATGAAGGCTTGAGTCGATCTGTAATTTTGTTTGTCAAGATATAGAAAACAAAATTGCAGAAGTTAAGTTATTGAGAAGTATTGCAATCTGGTGTTTTGAGTTTATTTATAAATTTACGAATAATCATTTTGAGATTGATTCTTCTCCTGTTTCATTACATATGAGTGTTTGCTAATCTTTTCTGCTCTTTTTAACCTCGAACTTCACTTCACTGCAGTTCTACAACAAATTCTCTGAGTGTTTTTGACGCTCAAGCCAACTATCTTAACCAGAAGTTATTGGCCGTGGATATGGATCCTAAGGTGACGCCGCCACCAGAAATAACCCCAAGTTCATGGGAGGTAACCTCCTTCATTTGAGTTCCACAGCCAACTTTTGCAATGCCACTTTCACCTTTCATTAATCTCCTAAAACTTGCAGGTCAGCTTTTCCTAGATGCAACTTCTGGCACCCATTTATTCTTTAACAAAGAAACAAGTGATAGTGACACCTTTGTTGCCCTGCTCTAGCTTTAACAATTTATTCTTGATTTTTTGCTTAAAAACCCACCACGTAGACAAATACGTCTCCTTTTTATAGCCTTTGTAATGAGGTCTTAGCCTCTTCCACAAGTTTGAGCCCCCCACCTCAGGTCCTTTGCCTATATCTTTCCTAATGCTTATTGTTTTCACAATTCATTCATTCTATACACTTATTAATATGTTCTACCTCAGGTTGTAGAGTTCCTTATTTCTTAAGGAGTGACTTTTTATTCCTTACCAACATATCATAACTAAAATCGATCTGAGGAAGTTGGTAACAGAGGAGATGCTTCAATCATTAGATGATGAGATTGAGATTGTGAGGAATGCTGGTGTTGTGCAGCTTCAGAGAGAGTTCCCAGACTCCATCAACATTCAAGTTGCTAAGGTTTGTATCAAGTTTGTAATTTTATTGATTCCAATATTGATGTCATTCAAAAGATGCCGCTTCCGGTTTAGATAATGCAGTAGTGTCTTTGAAAAGATGTAGCATTTGGAGTGATTCTCATGAAATTTGCTTACCTTTTTAGAATGAAAGGAAAAAAATCCAATTACATTGTTTTTTGAAGTGATTCTCATAAAATTTGCTTACTTTTTCTTGTCACGAAGCTCAAGTTAAAGAAATTAACCAAAAAAAATGGAAACCACAATCAATGATTAATAAACAATCAAAACATATATTTATACAAAATTAGTTTAAAATTAAAGTTTAGAAGATATATCAAAGAAAATGAAAAATTATTGAAAATACATAATATAATTGCAAAAAATAAGTCAACAAACAATAAATTAATGAAAAACATAATCTAATCTAAAATATATATATAAACTTCTAAAATATCTAAAAAAATCATAACCATGAAAAAAAAAAAATACATTTGTGATATTCTCAAGTTTCATCAAATTCAGACCAACGGAAAAAATATCTATTTTCACAAAAAAAAATCTTTTGTGCTTACCAAACTCAAGCTTTACAAAATTAATATGAAAACTGACGGAAAGGCACAAACAATGATTATACATAATCAAAACATTTTATTTTTACAAATAAAACTATATAATAAATAATAATAAAAATACTATCAATAGTACTATCACCAAGTATCAACACAAATTTAAAAAATCAAAATGACATTATAATATCATTTCTTAAACATTTATATTTAAGTAAATAATTACAAAGTTTGATTAACCGCAATATACCAAGTCTACATAAAATATATGACAGTGGATAGTCTCAAAGAAATCAAAGAATCACAATTATGTAATTATATAATTTAGTCAACCACACTTATTTCGACTCTCAATATCGTAACATGTTATATAAAAAAGATTACATAAGAATATTGTTTCATAAAACTAGATAACTAATCTTTCAAAATTTAAAACAAAATGTTTGATCTAAACAACTTAATTACGTCAAAACTTCGCGCGGGTTCGCTCTAGTATATATATATTCTTATCAATTTTAAACCATGAAGTTTTTATGATTATATTTTAATATTTCTGCCATTAATACTGTATGGCAAAAATAAACTATACATATTAGGCATTATGGAAGTTTTTTCGTATCTCTTTCCCCCCTTTAAAATCATAATTAAAAGCTTTTGAAAGCTTGCTTTTGATTCCATGCAGTCTATCACATGTGAATTTATATTTAGTACTATTCTAAAATATTTTTATAAGAAATCTAGGTTGTACGTACATCTTAATATATTTTAAACCATGCATTTATTTATAATTTATTATCAATATTTTAAAACTGATAGAAGCTCAATTACTTTAATATTATTATTAAAAATTAAGTCATTTTTGAAAAGTGGTCACCTTTTTTGAAAAAAGAAAGTGGTTACATAATAATATTAACTGGAACATAATAAGATTTTATCAGTTGAAGACTTGTAAACCAAAATATAGTTATATTTTTTAGTGGTGAACATAATGTTAACAACATAATACTCCATCCATTTCATAATAAATGTCACTTAGAAGCCTTTTACACATAATAGAAAATCATCTAAAAACTTTATTTTATCTTTTATTCACACACTAAATATTTTTTTTTCTAATTAATACATTAAAACAATAAGAATAAAACTGGAATATTATTTAAGTTTTTTTATTGGAAATACAAATCGACACTCTTTATGAAACAAAAATAAAATATTAGTACGACACTTTTTGTGAAACGGATGGAATATATAGCTCACTGATGGTCATGTAAATTATAAAGTTTATGTAGATTTTGATATATTTTTTATTATTGAGATGTGAGGCCATCTCGTAGCAGGTTGCAATCATTTTTCCTAAAATTAACCAATAAGTAATGTCTGAAAACAGTGCTAATTTTTCATTGGTTAATCCAAAGAGGTGAGGATAACCTTTGGTTTGTTCTCAACCATTTATAGTGATAGATATAATGGTTATATAAGTATTCTCTCCTTCATCCTTTTTTTCAGAAATGGAGAAACGCTCAAAACATAATATTTATGAAAATTCACTGGTTATATATATATTCCTCAAACTAGAATTCTAACATTTTTATTTTACCAAAACAAAAACTGGAGAAAATTTAAACAACATAGTTTATAAGAGCATCTACAACTCATCTCTATATTTGTCTCTATAATAGATATGTTAAATAGAGGGAAAATATCATTCATCTATTTTTAAAAATTTATATTTTAGAAAAATACATTGGAGCAACACATATATCTATTATAGAGTTCCTCTATTATAGGAAAAAAATAACAAAATACATTGGAGATAGTCTAATATCAAATTAAGGTGACATTTGTTTGGAAACAAGGACTTACCGCAACAGTTTGCGGATAGGTTATTATTACAATAAAAATAGATAGTTCTACTTCTTGACACAATAAATAGTTCATTTTCTTGACACAATAGATAATTATTTTTAGTTAACGAGAGAGTGATATTGTGTCCAGTTTCATCCTTTTTAGTTGGTGGTTCATCATCATCAGCAACAATCTAATTTCCTTTTCTTTAGATTCTCCAGAGATGTTTTCGTCATTTTTGTTTTCATAGTTTTCTTCTCTCTTCCTTTTCTACCACAGCCTCTTTCTCTTAGGCTGCTTTGACGACACCTGCTCAGCCATGCGTCTTGGTAACTGAATATCAGCTGGGTTTCTACTAGAGATGCATGCAAACAACTCAGAACTGTTCTTTGGAGGAAACACATAGGCACTAATTGAGAGCTTCACGGAATCAGATGACCCGAGAAGCTGTAATCTCCTTTGGTTAATGTTCTAGGAAACACCAGGTTTTCACGATTACTATTGTGCTGGTTGGTTAACAGGATTCATGAAAGCCTGGTGTTTTCTAGCAGGACTCACCAAGTGAAATTCCAGCTTCTCAAGTCATCTGATTCCATGAAGCTCCATTCGAAATCTCACATGGAAGATAAAAAATGAAAAAAAAAAAGAGAAAAGCAGAGAGCTCAAGTAACACCTCTGGAGAACAATTTTGAATCCTTTGCGTGCAGTGCTAGTAGAGGTCTTGGACGGTCACCATGTCCTCAATGCAAGTATAGTTTGACTTGTTTACCAGAAACTAAAAAATACAGTCTGACTTTGAGCATGAGTAAAAAATCAAGAAAAAGATTTATTCGGAATAAATAGATCAAACCTTATCCATGGAGCAGAATAATTGTCACATCAAACAAACTAGTAACAACAAACCTTAAAATCCTATCAAAAAACAAAGGAGTAGTTCAGTAAAGCTTTGCATAAGAAAAACTGGTGAAACAAATAAATTTGGTATCGATATACAAAAGAATTCTTTAAAACAGTTGAGGTAGTTGTTGTATCCACAAGGTGTCTGGAAAGCTATTTACAAGAAAATCCTTAGCAGTACCTTAATGCTATAGAATACATAATTTGGAAAAAAAAATATACATGAAATGTAAAACCTCAACGAATGGAAGAAAGACAAAACTAAAACATGCTTTCCGCTCTTACTATGTAGAATTCAGTAATTCACAACAGTAACTTAAGGCAAAATTTTATCAAAATTAAGCGACCAGATTAAGATAGCACCAACAACTTTAATCATCACAACCATTTTATCCAAAAAAAATAACCATTTAGTCACAGTCAGGACAATGATATACTCCTTTCGTTTTATAATATTAGATGTTTTAGATGATATGTGTTGTTTCAAAATATAAAATATTTTAAGATATCTATGAAATTTTAACTTTATTTTGAATGTCACAGTCTTTTCTAATGATTGGTTGAATTATCTTTACTTTATAGTTTTAATAGTTAAAAAATTAGAGTTCTTAATCTTTGTGAATTCATCCACAACATCATGTATAATGAAATAGAGGAAGTATAAAAAAAACTAATTCAACATAAGAAAGGGTCTCATTATCATGCACATAACTTAACTAGCAAATCTGAGTATCTATAAAAACATAAGGATTTTGATGCAGTTGGCACTTGGCACATATAGTAAGCAGAAAAGAACCCTAATATTAACATAATCACCAAGCATACGAATGAGTGAGAACATACAGTGATTGGGGGTTTTGAATTTTGATGTGAGAGATGTTTAGAGAGAGACAGGAGAGGTGTTTCAGAAATTTGTGATATGAGAGAGACAGATATTATGGGCATATATTGTAGGAACCTTATTTTAATACAATAGGGACAACTGATATTTATAAAAATAATAATTAAAACATAAATTAAAATTACAATACTGAAATATAAGAATAAAGAAGAATTGCAGAGTCGAGATGATTAATCTCTTTCGTTAAATATTTAAATGCCATGTAGTGTGACGGTTTCATTGCTCTCAGATCCCCATGGTACAACTGCAAATAATTTCCTGATCTACGTCACTCTATCAGAAACCTAACGAACCTATTTTTCTGTTGCACTCTCAAGTAAGACATGAAAAAATACTGAACAAGATTCAAGTGGGAGACTTATTTTTGTTATTGTTGTTCGGATTTTTCTCTCAAATGCTTGGAAACATTTATGTAGAAATAAGAAAAGGAGAACACCATTCATACGTTTAATACAAAACTTATTGTTGTGATTTTTTCTTTCAAAACCACAACAAAACGTAAGATGTGTAAAATGGAGGATTTAAGTTACATATCATAATGAAAAATTATTTCCATTGACTATGACTATGTAACTTACAAGCAAAATAATCATTATTACTATTTTGATAAAATCAAAGTTAATAATATATTTTGCAATGGGTACATTTTTATATTTAAACAAATATAAAGTATAACCATGAATATGATTTAAACAAATTATCAGACATAGTGTCTAATAAATTTAAATCTAAATTCAAACTCAAATATCCAAAGTGATATATTTGTTAATTTTATACTTAGCCAAATTTAAAATTTTATAAGTTTTGTAAAAACATTTACTTTGGATCTCCATTTTTTATTCAAAACCAACTAAGATTTTGACATGTATCTACACTACTTCATAGTGTCTAACATTGGTTACTCCGACAAACATCTTCGTCCAGAAATTTACCAAAAAATGATCTAAAATCATTTCGTCAAAAATGTGTTCCAACAATCCTCCACATGAATAGAAATGACTCTATAAACTAGACGACCCGACAGACTTGACTTCCTAGACAAGACTCGACTAAAGAAATTTTGAGAGTACAAACGAAAAAATTTACTGAATGATGAGTTGGTAGCATTTTTCAGCCTTGAACCAGTCATTGTTATTAGCTATTGGATTTACCCGACAAGAATGTGTCCATGATGTCTTGAACCCCCGGACTTTGGTGTAAACCTAGACAATAGCTATAACACAGCTTCATTCTCTCACAGAACTAGGTTCTCTGTTGTGTTCATTTTGGCCGTGAACAGTCCTGGTTAATCATGAATGAACTTAGAGAATATATCATTTCTTTCATTCTCCTAGAAACGGCCACATTTCAAACTCATTAGGTGATTTGCCATTAGCTTTGTTTAGAGGAGTACCATGTAGTACTTCATTCATATCTCAAAGCTATGAACACAAATCATTAAAAGCAAATGCTTATCCTCTATTCCTTACATGTATCACTGTTTAATCATCATATGAACTGGGTATAGACCGAAGTCTTACAGTGCTTTGGACAGATTTAGTTTGACTTAGTTGTCTCTTGAACCTATTTCTTGAGATTTCCAGTCATTTAGGTAGAGTTACCGCCAAACTTCATCTTATTTCATAGGCTAACCCATTACTCTTGATGATATAACAATTAGATCTCATGATACACCTTTAATAAAATGATCATAGGTTGTCATCATAATGAACATAATCTCTTGAGACTTGTACAACTAAGATTAATTGTCTAATGATTTTTTGTCAGCTTCTTTCAAGATACAAAAAAACATTGTAAAAAAAAACTTAGTGCATGACACTATTTATTTTTTTTAAATCATATTTTGTGATTTTATGTGGTACGCGATGTTTACCCCACATTTTTTGAAATAACTCAAGATATGCATACTTTATTCAGCATCTCTTAAGAGTTTAAAAAATTGATTTACAACTCTTTTAGATTTAAATGAATCAAAAACAATTTTTAAAAATGTAATTCGTTATTAAAAATCCATACTTTACATACAACTATTTTCATAGTTCTCTCAAGTTGATTTCTAAATCTAACTTATATGCTTGGGATTTTTCCAAACACACATTTTTGCTTTTTTTTTAGCAAAGATACATATCATTACATGATATTATTTAGGCTATCAAAGATCATCATTTTATATGATTATTTTCAATCATATTGACTTTTAGAAATTACAATACACATGTCAGTGTCAGTCATGGTCTCATTGTTTTTGCATGCCATCAAATATAAATCGAGTTTTATCGAATTTTATGACATTAGTCCTATTCTTATAACACTAGGTACTAACATAACAATCTGATAAAGATCAGAGTTTGGCACAGTCAAACATGGCAGACTATTACCAAAATAAATTTGGTGCATCGACTCACTAGACTTGTAACCAATAACACATTGATGTTAATAGAATATGGACATTCCAATACACATCAGAATTCCAATCTATATGGCATAGATGGTAGACAATTTCTAAATTAGAATGTCAACTCACCATACCCATTGTCATCTCAAAAGATATTTTTTTCTAAACATTTTACTTGTTAGACGGCTTCTCAAAAACCAACAACACAAATATATATATATGCATACACATATATTCAGCTTAGCCATTACAAGCAAACACATGCACGCAATCTCAACTAATTTTAATCAACTCATAAAAAATTAAGAATTAAATGTGCAGTTAATAAAAACTTGAGTAATCAAGGAAGACACATATGAACCACAACCTTAAAAACGGTAAGCAGGTCAAATGTTAATGTAAGACGATTGACGTTTTCATTTAATAACTTTATGACCGTTTAACACCGTTACAAAATATATACTAGCTTTATGAAAGCCAAAAGTCATAAAATATTAAAAGTCAATATTTACTATTCTTTTTAAACAAATCATCTGATAAAAAATATCAATTAACCCAATAGAGATATTAAAAGAAAATCAAATCCGATTTAACTTTTAGAAAATTTCACACACACAAAATTCTGAAGAGAAATTCCCTTAGATTGCCCATTTTAGTTTGTTTGTCACAAAATAGTTTTTAAGGAAAAAAATGACCAAAATATTTTTTTTAGAAGCTAAAAAATTCATTTATATGCATTTATACCCCTAGGGTTAACTAATTTGGACTTTAGGGTTTAGAGTAAAGGGGTGGGTTTGGGGTTAGGGTTTCAAATTTCAAAAAATAAAAATAAAAAAAAATCAAATTTTCAAAAAAAAAAAAAGTCTATTTTGGTCATTTTATTTTTTGAGGGCTATTTTTGTGATAAAAACTTAAAAAGGGCTATTTAAGAGAATTGCCCAATTCTGAATGTTAAACGATCGATGAAGAAAACAGGAAAAAAAAACTGTTCTCATCAAAACATTAGTAAACATCATTAGAAAAATAAACCAGAAATGAATTGATGATTTTTTATACCAGAAACTAAAATCTAGAAAAAATCATTAGTCAAGAATAAGCTGATGGAAATGAAACCATCAGATTCCTAAAATACAACTGCAAACAATCTTCTAATCTACATCACTCTATCAAAAGCCTAACAAACCTATTTTTGTGCTGTACTCTCAACTAAGACATAAAAAAATACTGAAGAAGATTCAAGTGGGAGACTTATTTTTGTTATTGTCGTTCGTATTTTTCTCTCAAATGCTTGGAAGCATTTATATAGAAATAAGAAAATGAGAACACCATTCATACGTTTAATGCAAAACTTTATGGTATGATTTTTTTCTTTCAAAACCACAGCGAAACATAAGATGTGTAATTATGGAGGATTTAAGTTACATATCATAATGAAAAATTAATTGACTATGACTATGTAACTTACAAGAAAATAATCATTATTACTATTTTGATAAAATCAAAGTTAATATATTTCGAAATGGGTTCACGTATTTATATTTAAACAAATACAAAAGATAACCATGAATATGATTTAAGCAAATTATCAGACATAGTGTCTAATAAATTTAAATTTAAATTCAAACCCAAATATTCAACTTGATATATTTGCTAATTTTATACCTAGCTAAATTTAAAACTTTACAAGCTTTATAAAACATTAACTTTGGATCTCCATTTCTTATTCAAAACCGACCACGATTTTAACATGTATCTACATTACTTTATAATGCCTAATATTGGTTACTCCGAAAAACGTCTTCGTCCTGAAGTTTACCAAAAAATGATCTAAAATCATTTCGTCAAAAACGAATTTCATTTAAAATGATGACGGAAGTTTCATGTGCGACTCTCTAGAAATTTATTTTTTCAATTGAATTTGAGAAGAAAAGAAAAATTCACTTTTTAACATTTTACCAAAAAAAAAAAGAAAAAAAATCCTAAAATGATAAGACCAATAAAATCTTATAATTGGGTAAATATATTGATTCTTGACCAATGACAACTATATGTTTCGTTTTATTTGTCATGACTCTATTTTGATATTTTTCTAAAACTGAAATCTAAGGAATGAGAAAAATAATGATACTTTATAAGAATAATTGTATTTTATTTTTTTAAACATAAACATTTTTAATTAATATATTTTAAAATAATTATTTTATGCTTAATTTGACCAAAAATTTGTTGCGTGTTTGGAAACTGTGAAATTTATTAACTGGTCAACATTTAAATTTATTTCAAAATTTTCTTCCTTAAGAGTTTTTTGTGGTATAGATTTTTTTTCATCCCATTCAATTTTATGGAATTGTTAACATATTATGTCTAGTTCAATATACTTTTAAAATTGTATATATTTTTTAAAAATATTTATTTTGTACACCAAATATGTAGTTTAGTGGAACTAACTATTAAAATAAGTGTATATTAAATTTAAAGTACATATACATGTAGTTGCAAATTTATAAAATTTAGGTTGTGCTTATCTATGATGTGAATACCTTTTCGTATGTATGCAAATTCTTTGTCTTTATTAGCTGGCTTAACAGTAGTGTGTTAATTATTTATTTTAAAATTTGCATGCTGTGAGGTTAATCTGTCAAATTTTGGCGTGTTAACTCAAAAGTCTAGATATAAAATTGATCCTAAAACATACAATCCTCCAATGCACCATCAAGAAAATGGACATCTTCTAAACATTATTTTCAAAGTGATATATATGTATGTAACTGTAGCGAATTTGGATAATTATTCTAAACAAAGAATTTTAAATCTATACAGAATTACAATCATAATGAAGAGGATAAGTACAAGATTTTGTACATCATGTAATTCAGGTCAAATTTATTTATTCAATATATCAAGTATGCAATTTAAATAAGATGTTAAATTTATTATTATTTTTATTATTCTTATTATAATAATAATAATAATTATTATTATTATTATTATTATAGATTATTCAATGTTAATTTGAATCTTTCCTATCGAGATGAAAGTTAGAAAACAATGTTTTGATCTTTGCTTTGTCTTCCTCTTGGTTGTATTCTTGGTCCTTGTCATCGTCTTCACCACTTTCAAGAGAGATGAGGTTCATAACATTGGTTTCAGCAACTTCAGAATCCAAAGAAGGGAGTAAAGGAGCAACAATGGGATCAGCATCAGATTCATGAGATGTGATATCAACAGACTCTTCCGTTGGAATATCATCAGTGCCTTTTTTACCTGTAAAAACTAACAATAATATTCAGAATATCGAAAATGGAAGCAAACTCGAGACACTAGAAATCTATTACCTTCTTGAGGAAAACGAACAAGATTCGGGTTTCTGAAAGAATTAGCAAAAGTACTGATGCGTTTTATATCGAGCGGTGGAATTTTCATTCCTAGCCTTGCAGACACTCTGTCAACGAGACGACCAGATCTTTGTTCAGACTGAGGATTAGTTGTTAAATTGGCCTGAGAGAAGGTTTCGCTGATCGGGTTTGTACCATTGTCGTTTTGATTATAATCACTCATTTTTGTTGGGAGAAAACCCTGAAATGTTTACAAAAACCGCACAAAAATTTATAAGATCGTTAAAAACAGAATAACCATTTGGAATTCAAGTAATGTAATGGTGATATTATTTGGGAGATTTTAAATAATTGGTAAAGTAATGAATAATTTATTTATAGATGTATAGGAATAACCTTTTTTCAAAGGAAATTAGGTAATGTGTGTGCTGAATAGAAGGGA
>MU107978.1:0-36184 GCA_012274485.2 Sinapis alba
TCAGGGTCAGGTAAAGGTCCCCAAATTTGAGTCTTTGGGTCGAATACTTCAGACTAATTCAAGATCAAAACTGTGTATTTGAAATATGGATCCTAGACCTTCTTAGTTCTTACTGGCCTAACCTTGTATCTTCTCCATAAAAGTGGTGTTTTTTATCCCAACGACCAGCCAAATTCGTACAAATAAACAATCTTTTATATTTTTTCACCTCATTAACCTTACTTTAGTATCTTAATAAGCCATATCTTTTGAATACATACGTGTTACTAGTCACTAGACTAGATTTGGTTTACATTCTATCAATAGAGATGATTGAATACGTAGAATAGCGAAGTAGTATTTCTGGTAAGAAAAAGATTAATAGATGAGCAAAATATAATAGAAACAAGGAAACACAAAACAGTACCGAACAATATCCGTATACAAAATGTGAAACATAGAGTATAAAAGTGATCAAATATAGAGCAACCTCCATGGTGCTAGGGAGACACAGAGCATATATGTTATAAACCACAACGATGATCCTCTTATATTCAATCCTGTTGCTGCAATGTAAGCAAACATCAACTTGTTCAATGATTAAGATCTTATTAAAAAAAGATGCTTATCTTGATAAAGGTTAAGGCAGGTAAGGAGTCATCAAACCTTGATTCTTGCTGCTATCAGGCAGAGCAGGTGGAGAAGACGATGATGCGTTCGACAAAGGTATCCCAAGATTCAAGCAGTCCATTCCAAGCGCACCTTCCGAAACACAAAACCCCCAGAAACTTAAGTCCTTTTTTCTATTTGATAATTTTTAAGAAAGCCAAATTTTTGTTCTTCTTACATTGCTTAAAGCAAGGAAATGTGGTGATGTTCATAAGATTGTTGTAACCTTCATGGCAATTGCAGCTGTATGAAAACGGATTTGCCTTGTTGCACAACCCTCCTCCACAATCCACCCAGTGACAAACTATTTAAAAACCAAAAAAGTCATATATATATACACACATCCATGATGGAAGCAAATGAAATTAGAGATTATTATATTACTGTCCAAAAATGAAGCATTGGTCCCCTTGGGAGGCGTTTTGGGCTGTGCTGGAGAAGCTGCTTCACCGCAAGTTAGATCAAAGGTACCTAGAATGATGAATATTAATATTGTTGTGTTATATATATGTTCAAACCAAAGTGACTAGTGTCAAGAGAGATATAGGGATAGAGATTTTACAGTTGGGGGTGACGCAAGGGAGAAACTTGAGGTCATGATCAAACTGCTTCCAACCATTATCACACTCACATTCATACATAAAAGTTGCGTTTAAAGATGCTTTGCATTTCCCTTTCCCACATTCCACTTCATTGCATATATCATCTTTTTCACAATAATTAAAACAACCAACCTTAACATGAGTCACAACCTTCTATATTCGAGTTTTGAGAATAGCTTTTCAAAGAATACCACTTTTACACATAACCCAACTCATAAAGAAACTTTAAATCTGTCAAAAAGCAGAAAACTATGTACTTTTCTTGCATCTCTCTAGTTCAAATTCCGGCGGGAGTTGATCCTAATCGGTAACAGAATCAACTTACATGCCTAATTAAGCAAATAAAAAAAATAAGTTTCCTTAGCATCTAGTTTATGAAAACCAGGACTTTGACTAACAACAGATTATACTTGTTACAAAGAAGTTAAGTATTTGGATGATTAAAAGAAGTAACTAGATTTGGATTACAAGATTCGACCAAAATCAAATTTGAGCAAAACCCAGATATTGAAATTGGATCTTCAAGAAAATCCATTATTTGAAACTGGAAATGAAAAGAGGAAGACGAAGAGACAAACCGAACATAGGAGAGAGAAGAGGAGAAAGGAAATCGGAAGTGACGGTCTTCTGGTACATTAGAAGTAAGACTGCAACGAAGTAGAGTGTGGTTCGAAGACAATCCATGAATCTTTCTTCCAAAGTACAGAAAAACAAATCTGAAATGATAATAATAATAATAATATGATAAACAAAAAGAAAAAAAAAGATCGTTATAGTATAAGTTAGTTGGGGATTTGGCAAGTCTGTAATACAATTAAATTTTTGGCTTATTCAGTTGACACGGATATGTGAATAGTGACGTTGACCGACTTTGCTTCATACAGTATTTTCTCAAGTACAGTAGTTAAGTTTATCGCTGAATCCAATTTGTGTATAGTAAATAGCAGAAAAAAATCGTTATAAAAACATATTCTAATTGTCATAGTTATTTGTTTAATTCCTCCTTTCCATGTGAACAAGAAAATTAAGTTATATTCCTTTTTGATTATCTCCAATGTTTCAACCAATAAAAGTCATTCATGCCTGCCCACTCCATCCATATAATATATAATATAAAATTAAATTTTGGCTACCTCTTTCACGTGTTAGAGAAAACTTATTGATAGGAGTCAACTAACTTGAAGCCATTGCGACAACAAAAGGCACATAACGTAGCTAAGACATAATCTAACCAATCCTTGAAATCTCCTCTGTCGATACTTTAGTGCTCATGACTATATGAAAACACATATTATGAAGTTCTGCAACCGGCGGAAGAAAAAAAAAGTCGATAAGCTTCTTAATGGTGGGTGAGATTTATTCACCACAACGTTTATAATTTTATTGAAAATATATTAACTTAGAACTATAAAGTACTATGAAGTATGCCGTTCTAAAAAAAAAAAGAACTATAAAGTAGTAAAGAAATTGCGTTCCAGTCTGTATATAACATTTCAAATAATTAGCGCACTTGAAATGTCAACTTTTTAGTCTTACATATGTTGGCACACGTCTCCTATGTATTTATGTATTTTGAAGGTCTACTTTAAATTATGAGAAAAAGTCAAAGTTTTGCCTTATTTCTTTAAACAATCAAGTACATTATAAAATTTAATTAATCAGTTAAATAATTGGAAATTTAAATGTTGTTAAATTTTAAATTTTATATTAGTTAGATTTCAAATCTGGATTTTAGATATTCATATTCATCAAAAAGTTTAAAACCATGACTTCAAATTTTATTTAATATAATGTAAAATAAGTTCCACCATAGTTCATTAAAGTATATATAAAGGCACCGTATTTGACCGTGTAACAAAAAAAAAGGTACCGTATTTGACCAATTTGTTATGCACATTATTTTGGGATACATCAAAATATTTCATAAATTAATAACGTCACATATAATATTTTACTAATTCAGACAAAATATAACTAGTCTATAAATGCTGACTTGAATGCACATCCAAAAAGTCAAACAAAAATATAGATTAAGAATGTGAAAGGTGACCAAGAACGACGAGGAATAATGTATTCCCTAACGTTTCTAAAAAAATCACCTTTGCCAAAGAATAAATATTTTTTTCATTCCTTCTCATTACTTTTATTGCAGAAAAAATAAAGAACAAAATTGTTCTTTGTTAAATTTAAGAAGGAACAATCATTCATTTTCATTCTTATTATTTTATTCATCTCTGTTCTTTTTCTATTCATTCCTCTTGTTTCCAAATTGGTCACCAGTCGGACCCTAAATCTTTTTATGAAATACTCTATATTCTCTCATTTTCATAATAAGTGTAGTTTAATATTTTTTCACAAAAACTAAAAAATTATTAAATTTTTATTTATTTCTATTTAATTTAGTTTTTATTTGATTTTATTAATTAATAAATTAATAATAAATATAAAAATTAAAAAAATATTTAAAATATAAAACTACATTTATAATGAAATAAAATTTAAAAACTAAAACAACAATTAATATGAAAAAAGAATGTCCAAAATATATAAGAATATGTCAAAAATATGTGAGATCATTTTTTTTTGGTAAAAAAAAAATGTGAGATCATGTCAAAACATCACTATAAGTTAGCGGGTTCCGATAAACTATTTAACAAATTATGATAATGGTTTTCATAACATAATATTTATTAGTTCATGAATTTGATTTATAATTTATATAATCTATGTAGTTTTAATATATTGTTTTTGTTTTTCATATGTAATTATGTGGTGTTTCGTTATGTAATTAATACTGATATATTTTTTTGTTTTGAAACTTTTGCATTTACTATTACTTAAACTATTTTGGTTCTTTTTCAATATAAGAAAATTTTATTATTATAAAAACTTTTAAATGACATTTAATCATTTGTATAATTGTTATTGGTGCCTTTTAGTTATTACCATCGTCATTTCCTCATGAATCCATCCTATATTCAGAATCATGAGCCACCAATTTCCATTTTCCTCGGTTTCTGATGCCAATCATGTGTCATTTTTTTGTCAAAAAAAATATGTATCATTTCTAATTTGGGTTCCAGAGAGGCATCGATTTTTTTTCCTCAAATGTTTTTTAAATTTATGCATATTTGCTACTCTTAGTAGAATTTCTCTATGAAAAAAATATATCAAAACGATAATCACACTAATTAATTTGGAGCCATCAATTTTTCATTATTATAGGGTGTATTCATTCTATACTGAATTGTTTTTAGTATGTTTTAGATGATTTTAGGTGAATAAAAAATTTACAATGAATTTTGTAAATCACTCTAGAATTTTATTTAAAATGATTAGATATAGATTTTATTTTTCAACTAAAAATTCCACCAAAATACTTTTAAATAAATGAAATTCCAAATATTAAGTTCAAAACATTGGTTTTATTTCATTTTAAATATATATTTGAATAAAAGTTAATTTGGCATATTAATACAAATCACATCAAACTCTTAATTTAATACATTTACTACAAATTTTTCATATGACTAATGATCGGTTACACAAATCACATCAAACTCTTAATAAAACTTAATTTATCATATCACTAATGATCGATTAAATTTAAGAAAGTTCTAGATCATGATTTTAAAAAAATTTGTGATATTTCTTATAAGAAAATAATTGTTACAAAGATTACATGACATAACTTTAAGTTGACCCAACTTTGAACTATATTTTTATTTTTTATGAAATATTATATTTATAAATATATATATATATGAGATTCAATTAAAAAAATGATTCAACTAATAAAAGTTTAAATTAAGTTATATTTTTTTAATTTTATGTTTATTCATTATATATATATATATATATATATATATATATATATATATATATATATATATATATATATATGTTTGTTCTTAATGAAATTAAGCCGAAACTATATTTATTAATCAAACATATGTTACTGTAATTAATGTAAACATGATGATATATGCTCAGCTATATTTTTAATTATATGTTTCACAAAATTATTTTAACAAAACATTAGTATATTATTAATTTTAATAGCACTCTTTAATATGACATACAATTAAATATTAATTTCTTGAATAATTTTGTACTAATACTGCATAAGTGATATTGCACTATGTTTTAAAATTATATGTTCTGTCCAAGTTCTTTTTAATAAAACTGTAGTATTTTATTAATTATTAATAGCACTCTCATTAATATATATTATTTCATTGAAAATAATTTTCAATATTATAAAAGTGACATCTTATCTATTAAAATAGAAGCCATAATTCCTTTCATATGTGATATTTTGTTTTGTATCATTCTTTACAAAATTGTTTACATGATTTTGGTATTTACATAATAAAGTCCTAACAATAAAGTTGACTTTAAAATTGCATCAATCTTATTAAAATATAGTATTATATAGTACTAGTTTTGTCTCTCCAAGATATTTACAAAAATATCACTCATTAATTAATTATACCTAGAAATTTCATTAAATGTAACTTTCACATTCTATTTTTTGAGATCATTTTACTGTATTTTTTTAATTATACAAGGATATCTTGATCTCACATAAGTGGTCCAGACTAGTCACGTGTCGGTTCCTTTTCCTTCGAGATGACGAAATGTTAATTCCCCAATGGCCTGAAAATCATTTTACTTTATTGATGTTAACGTATCTCATATTAGTGATTACTAAGTGGTTGTCCGCGAATTCGCGAATACATATAATTTTAAAAATTTAATAATATAATATATTTATACTTTTGGCATATTATAATATATTTTAAGTTCTAAAAAGGAATTTGAACTTTTTGATATATATTTTATTTAAATAAACAAATTTTATTTATTTTTATTATTTGACTATATTAACATAACTTACATGAAAAATCTATGTTTGCAACTAACGTATAAACATACAAAAAGATTATAAAAAGAAACATATATAGATATATATTATACATAGATTTCCATCAATTTAATCAAATTTCTAATAATACTTTTCATGTAAGATTTAATTTCTATTAGTTTATACATCAAACACATTCATACTAATAGTCTTCGTATTTAATATGATAGTAAGAAGTTTCATACTATATTGAAAGTTGTATTAGTTGTAAATCATGAAAAGATTAAATTTTAATAAATATGTAGTTTAACTCTTTGACGATAATTTTGTTTTAAATAGAAATTTTATGATTTTTTTTATTTAATAAAATAATCTGATATAAAATTTTCAATTATAGAACTTTGAACACATCAAACTTTTAATAAAATCACTAATGATCACTTAGTCCAAGTTTTATGACTTAACTTTGCCTCATACACGACTTTTCAATTAGGATTATAACCATATTTATTATATTTTACATATTTAGTCACTGTTTCAAGAAATATTCAATCGAAATACTAAACTGAATTATTAAGTATGATAAATATGCCAAAACTTAACATAATAAAACCAATCGTATATTCTATACAAAATGCAACCGGATTTGAACAATGAAACATTTAATAAAATATTCATTTTTGTTTATATTTTTGGAACCAAATTACCAAAAACTCATTGTAATAGCATTGAACAAAGAGTGTTTTGAGAACATTAGCAATTTGTAAATATTTCTGTAATAAATATTGACTGGATAATAAGAAACATGATACTTTTGCAATTGGTTCACTAATCAATCCCTAAATCAATAAACTTTAGATACTGCCATCTACCATGTGATTAGATCAATAGACTAGGTTGGTCTTTAACTAAAATCAATAGATTTTAGATTATACAGTCTACATTATGATTAGATTAATAGACTAGGTTTCATTAGTATCGAAGTTGCCTTTAACTAAATCAATAAATTTTGGATCATACAATCTACGATGTGATTAGATTTCTAGATCACTTCCTAATTTTAAATGTTTCCACGAGTTTAGTGTGGTTCATTAAAAATATATAAACGGTACTGTATCCGATCAACATGTTGTGTTGGTTAAATAATGGTTTAACTAGAGTTTAGAGTTTGATCCATATGTTTTTACGGATATTTTTAATTTTATAAATATGTAACTTTGATATTAATTACAGTAAAATATTGTTACTATATTATTATTTTTTGTGTTGTATATTGTGTAACTCTATAATTTTTTGTTTAGTTTTTTTAATTGAGAAATTGTCAAAAATACCACTTTCATAGTACCACTTTTTATGTTTACACTAACCATGTTTACCACCATTTTTATTGAAAGGTAAAAGACATTTATAACCCTAGGATTAACTAATTATAAATTTAGGGTTTAAAGTTGAGAGGTGTGGTTTAGGGTTTAGGGTAAATTTAGGGTTTAGGGTAAATTTAGGGTTTAGGTTTTAGGGTAAATTCAAGGTTTAGGGTAAATTTAGGGTTTAGGGTAAATTTAGGGTTTAAGGTTTAGGGTAAATTTAGGATTTAGGATAAATTTAGGGTTTAGAGTTTAGAATTGATATTTTAGGATTTAGGGTTTAGTGTTGATGTTTTAGGGTTTAGATTTAAAAGTTTAGGGTTTAAATTTAAATGTTTAGGGTTTAAGATTGTAGAGTTGATAAAATAAGTATTAAAGATAAAATAAGGGTAATTTAGTATTTTACAAATTAATGAATGTAGTATATTTGAAAATATCCTTTGATTGATGTTAAAGTTGATTAATGATATTAAATAAAATATAAAATTGTAAATCCCCCTTTTTTATTCGACATTATTAATGTATAATGATTTTTTACATATAATCGACTTTGTTATTAATTGTTTTTACATCAAAATATATTTTTCAAGTATGATTCAATAAATTTATAATTTTAAATAATTAAATAAAACATCTTCAAAATATAATTTTTAAAATTTATATAATTTGCATACAAAACATCTTTAAAATTTATTTATTTACACTATAGAAAAGTTATTTATTTAGGATAATTTATATTTTCATGTTGTGTTTACAGAAATAGAATTTATCATCAATCATTTTAGTATATAGCAAGATTTTATAATTAATATTTTTGGAAGATAATATTTTTTTTTACAGTTACCTTTATAAAGTTATTACATAGTTTACTTATTTTTAACATGTTTTAACCGCAAATGATAGGTTAATTTATGAATTTAATAAAATTATGTTATAGTTAATTTATATATTATTTTATGTTAATATAATATACATTATAATTAGAAAATTCATAAAATAGCATATAGTTTCGTCATTTTATAATAAAATTTTATTAATAATAGTTTATAATCATATTATATTACTTATTATGAGTAATATTTTATAAAAACATATTTGAAACTTTTAGTAAGATTTTGTTAGATTTTTTTTCTTTAAATATTTTGTTATTACTGAAATTAAAATTAAAATTTATTTTTAACTTGATTTATTATTAATATTTTTATGAATTTATTTTTTTAAAAATGTTTTGTGTATTTGATTGATTAGTGTAAATCATCAAATAAATTATATTCCATAATTAAGGACTCTATTTTAATACTCTCGCCGTTTTCTTTTTATACGACGTTTTAGAATATTTGTTTTGTTTCAATAACACTCCCTGAAAACAATGCAAATTATAGTGACATATAACTTTATTTACCCTTATATGATTATTTTTTCAAAATGGAATGTGTGTTATAGAGATGATAATTAATTGATGGAGAAGGGTAGAAAAGATATTATATTAGGTGCTTTAATTAGTGTGAAATTCATAGAATGTCATGTAAAAGAAATCAGAGAGAGTAGTAAAGATGACTTGTTTTTTCTTGCACTCAATTCTAACCACAATCCAACTAAAATATTATGATATTATTATGTTAAATAGATATTCTATTTGTTTCATAATAAATGTCACTTTAAACTTTTTATTTTGTTTTCAAAAATATTATTTTACAATTTTAGTGTAATTTTGTAGATGTTGCACAAAAAATATACAATTTTGTAGATTAAATCTATTTTAACTTTTTGAATAACCAATAAAGTTTTATTTAAATTATTTTTATTTAATTAATCATACATATTAAATAAAGACATATTAGTCTATTTAAATACGAAGTGCAAAGGAGACCAGAAGCTCAAACTACAAACTGAGTCAAAAATTGAAATCAAATATCATAGAGAGTTAGATCGAAATGGAAATGATATTAATCTCTCTCTCCTTAACAACCCTCTTAGCCTTTATGTTCCTAAAATCGTTTCTCAGACAGACCACCACGACCAAACTTAATCCACCACCATCTCCGTGGCGGCTCCCAGTTATCGGGAACCTTCACCAGCTAAGTCTCCACCCTCACCGCTCCCTCTGTTCCCTCAGCCAACGCTATGGGCCACTCATGATCCTTTACTTCGGTCGTGTCCCCACCCTTGTAGTCTCCTCTGCCGAGACAGCGCTAGAATCCCTGAAAACACACGATCTTAAGTTCTCCAACCGCCCCGTAACAAAAATGGTCGATAAACTTCTTAATAGTGGGAGAGATTTGGCATTTGCCCCTTATGGAGAATATTGGAGGCAGGTTAAGGTAATTTTTTCGTGTTTTAAATATAAATCTAAAGTTTTGTACATGCATGCAACGAGATGATTATGTGACTTCTCTCTATATAAAGTTTTTTTCTTTCTATTTTGTTATAAACTTTGGATGAAGAGATCTTCACTATATCTTAAAAATGATCATAAGCTAAATATCTTTATGTTATATTGGGGGTTCATGCAGAGTCTCTGCGCTTTGAATCTCTTTAGCAAGAAAACGATTCAGTCCTTTGGGTATATAAGAGAAGAAGAGATCACTTTGATGATGGACAAGCTGGCAAAAGCGAGTTCTTCCTCTTCAACGGTGAACCTAAGCGCGCTCCTCACCACTCTTACAAACGATGTAATAACAAGAGTTGTATTGGGAAGAAAATATAGTGGCGAGGAAGGTGGAAATAATTCCAATAACATAGTGAGGAGATTCAATGAGCTCTTGGGTACTTACCCTCTCGGTGAATTCGTTCCCAGTTTGGCATGGATAGATTGGATCCAAGGTCTGGATAAGAAAGTGGAGAAAGTCAATAAAGAGATTGATGTTTTTCTTGAAAAGGTTGTGCAAGAACATGAAGACGCAGACCAAGACATGTCAGCTTTTGTTGATATATTGCTATCTACTCAAAAAGATAAGACAACACCATTTGAGCTTGACAGAGCCGGTTTAAAAATTCTCCTCGTGGTAAACGGTCATTATTTTAATATTATTCAAGAAAATTTTATTGATTACATCAAACAAAGAAAGCAGTGCAAAGTCTCTTAAATAACCTTTTTAAAATTTTTGTTATAAAAATAGTTTTTTTTTAATGATCAAAATAGTTTTTTTATTTTAATATTTATTTTTTACTTTTTGAAATTTAAAACTATAACCCAAAAACTCATTATTTAACTCTAAACAAGTCTAAATTATTTAATCATAGGGATATAAGTGTTTATTTATTTTTTAAATAAGATATTTTGGTCATTTTCTTACTTGTGTGCTATTTTTATAATAATGTTTTTAGATTTATTCAAGGGTATTTCTAACGACTTATTCTTGGGTTCACCCTCTAGGGTGAACCTATAAGTTCACCATTTAAAAAATAACCAATAAAAATGTGATACATCATATTTTATTTATGAAAAATAAACTGAAAAATAAACAGAAAATAATATTAATTGTTAAAAAAAAATTAATATCGTAAAATTCTAAACCCTTAGCCTTATAGTTCAAATTCTAAACACTAAATTCTAAACCCTAAATTTAAACCTTAAACCCTAGGGTTAATCCTAAACCCTTGGGTTGATCTTAAGCCCTAGGGTTCACCCTCTATGATTTGGGGTTTAGAGTTTAGTTTTTAGGGTTTAGTGTTGTTAACTTTAGGGTTTAGAATTTAGTGTTTAGATTTGAACTATAGGGTTTAGGATTTGAACTATAGGGTTTAGGATTTGAACTAAATTCTAAACCCTAAAGTTAACAACACTAAACCCTAAAAACTAAACTCTAAACCCCAAATCATAGAGGGTGAACTCTAGGGTTTAAGATCAACCCAAAGGTTTAGGATTAACCCTAGGGTTTAAGGTTTAAGGTTCAAAATTTAGGGTTTAGAATTTAGTGTTTAGAATTTGAACTATAAGGCTAAGGGTTTAGAGTTTTACGATATTAATTTTTTTTTTAAAAATTAACATTATTTTCTGTTTATTTTTCATTTTATTTTTTATAAATAAAATACGATGTGTCACATTTTTATTGGTTATTTTTTAAGTGGTGAACCCAAGAATTACTCATTTCCAACTACATTTGTTTTATTGATTTTTTTCAGGAATTGTTGTTTGCGGGATCAGCAACAACTTTCACACTAATGGAATGGACTATGACGGAGCTTTTGAGACATCCAGAGTGTATGAAGAAACTCCGAGATGAGATTCTTTCTGTTTCAACGCATAATTTATATGTAACGGAGAAAGAAGTTGAGAAGATGAATTATTTAAATATGGTGATCAAGGAGGTGCTTAGATTACATCCCTCCGGTCCACTAATTCCCCGACTAGTGAGCGAAGATGTCAAAGTAAATGGATATGACATAGCTGCAGGAACAAGGGTAATTCATTGCAGATTTATTAGATAAAAAAAAATATAATATGTCAAAGTTGGTTTTTAAGATTAACAAACAAACTTCCTATTTTTTGAAAACACAGGTGTTAATCAATTTATATGCAATCCAACGAGACACTGCAACTTGGGGACCGGATGCAGAAAAGTTTAGGCCGGAGAGGCACTTGGATTCTCTTTTGGATTTTGAAGGACAAAACTTCAAGTATTTACCATTTGGATCAGGGAGAAGACGTTGCCCTGGGGACGGACTAGCGCTACCCTTGGTCGAGCTCACATTGGCCAATCTTGTGAAGAGGTTCAACCTGAGATTCGAAGGAGGGGTAAAGGGAGATAATAAGCCTGATCTTTTTGAAGCAACTGGTCTTGATGTTTGTCGCAAGTTCCCTCTTATTGTCTCTCCGTTTTCTGCTTTAGTCTCCATGTAAGACTGCTCGATCCCTGTAAGAGCATATATGTTGCCAACTTAAAATAGTCCACTGTATGTTCATCTTATGTTACACCGTGTGCCATATTGAATAAGACAAGACTAATATTTTTTCTCTCTGTCTACCGTTTATATTCAACACAATGTAGTTAGTATGTACTTTTCTCTTTGTTGTAATCATCATGCAATTTAGAAGAGATAAACTAAGTTGAATGGCTTAAAAAAAAATTGAATGGCTTATTTCAGGGTTTGACTAAAGAAAGAAAAGAACGGCTTATTTTCGGTATTGTTTAATAGCATCTCGAAGGTGCACTCCTTTATGGGCCGACCAAGATTTCGAGATTGCTCCAAGATAAACACTTGGGGATGATCGATTGACGATTTCAATCATACTTATTAATGGTGGTCCAAGATGGTTAGAGCATCTACCGTCCAACCTAACACTATTTTTAATTATAAAATGAAGTAAGAAACAAATTTAAACCACGTTGTGATGATCTACCGGTTTTTACTCGAAGAGGAGTTTATCATATGTTGGTGTATATCAGGGATTAATTCTACTCTAAACTGAAATTGCTAATCTACCTGTGGATAGATAACATGGATATTTAATTCTCTAAAATAACCGGGTTTATTTTTCGCCGATGGACTGATTCACAGAAACATAATTAAGTTGGATTTTGACCTGGACACCTCTCATGTTTTATATAAAAAAAAAATAATAAACAAACTTATCCCAACCATAAAATAACAATGTTTATTATCTTTAGACAAAAAAAAATTATTTATCTTGTTAGACAAAAATATTGTTTATCTCTTTATTTTAGAATTGAGGATGCTCTCGTCCTGATTAGAGCAATTAGGCCTTGAATGGTAACATTGAATTGAGTGGTGTGAGACAAGCCGATAGAATATTGCAGTACAGTTTAACTATGATTTGTATAAGAAAAATGCATGCTACAACACAATTGCAGTTTGTTTAAAATAAACGGTTCAAAAAAGATATGAATGATGACAAAAATAACATATAAAGCGGAAACTGTTTGAATGGTGATTATAAAATAAATAGTACGGGACAAGTATAAAATAATATTTTATTTGATATATTAAATATATAATATATTTTAAAATATAAATAAATTATAATCAATTTTCAATCTATTTTGTACTATGATGTCCCTGTCATTATTTTATCAAAATATGCATCTGAAAAATTGAAATTTTGATAAAATTAAATAATTTCATTGACACTGCGGCTATCTCTGACTGATTACCAACTCCTTGTTGGTATTTTTTCCACGATTCTCCTCTTCATCAACATCGTCTTGACATTCTCCTCAGCACAAAATGTATATACCGGAAAATGCATCACAGACTGCTGAGCTTGATCCAAACCGTCGGTGTCATTTAGATCTCTCCTATGACGTCTGATTAAATCATCAGTCGGACTGGAATCTCTGACTCTTTCAATTCTAAACTCGGCGCTGTAATCTTTTCCTTCCCTTTCCCCAAGCATATACGGATCAACAACATATTTTCTCTAAGAACATGGTATGGGCTGGAGAAATTCAATAAACTACAGCGGCATATTAAAAAGTAGTAAAAGCAACTAAAGATAGAGAGGGAGTTAGAGAGAGAACTACCATGATCACGAGAAGAAATAAGACTGAAAATATGATTTGCTATTTATAGGAGAGTGGCGTGATAAATGAAGAGTTATCATCATTAGGGCTACAAATCCATCGGTCTCTTACAATCATTTAGTTTCAATAATATTGTAATTGTATTGTGTTATTATTGGAATATCAAATATAAGGGTAATAAATTTTAAAAGTTATTGGTTACATAATAAATTAATAAATAAACGGAAAAAGAATATAATAAGAATATTCTTTTATAAAGTAAAAAATAGAGGTAACCATTGGAGCAAAACCCTCCTTTATATTTAGAATACTCTATATTTGGAGTAAAAAATAAAGGCAACCATTGGAGATGATCTAAGAATATATCGCAATTTGTGACATAATTTTAGTGCCTATTTTAACTATTTAGCATTTTTAAACATTCTTTATATTGTGTAAATTTCCAAACATTCTTTTCATACTTATTTAAGTTGATCGAATTTAGAAACATTCTACTCATTCAAATATTTGATAAAAAGATAAAAATACTTATAAAATAGAGTTTTGACAACTGGAATATTTTGTTTTTATTTTTATTTTTGTCAATGTAGAATTTGAAATATTAATTAGTGATTTTTTGTGGGTCATATTATTCATTGATGATAAAAGTGATTAGAACAGATGTTTGGATAACTTTACAACCATAATATTACATCATTTTTATTGTCCCTTCTTGCTTCTTTTTCCAAATTATTTGCCTCCATAATCGTTTCTATTACATATATTCCCTCTGTTCAAAAATGATGTATGTTTTAGAGTTTTTACACATATTAAAAAATGTTAGATTTGTATTATAAATGTATTGTTTTATGTGGTTAGCAATTTCCGACAACTTTTAGTCAATTAAAATTCATTAAATACAATTAATATCTTTAAAATTTACAATTTACCATTATTACATGCATTTAAAATATAAAATATATATTTTTTAGAAATATTTTTCTCACATAGGGATCATTTTGAAACAGAGAGAATATATATTTTTGTAACTTGTCAGAGGGCTTAAGAAGACATTAAATGTTATCAATCTGAACTGAAAATGTGTGCCTTGATGACTTTAAATTATCATAATGAAAGGAACTTATTGAAGTTTTTTTAACCAAACTTGTTAAAGTTATCAAAGAGAAATTTACAATCTCTATAGAATGCTCTTTCTCAGTAACTCTATTCTATGATCAATACATTTGCTTCTTTCAAAGTTTTAGTTTAGAAAAGTGGACACATATTTTTTCTTGATGTAGTACCCGTTGAAAATCACATATATTAGTGACTCTAAACATATTCCGCAAATGTGTTGTTTCTATTGCAAGGAACAAATTATCACTTAACTATAAGTCTTAGTAGGTATGAGCGTTCGGGTATCCTCGGGTTTATGTTTTTTTTTGGCATGAAATTTAGCCCCATTCGGTTGAAACCGTTTTAAATTTGGGTTAGATTCTAATTTGCTTTTGGTTATCCAAATACTTGTTTGTAACTCAAAAATGCAAAATTTAGTTTATAAACTTGGCAAATATAATAATTTGCAGTAACAAAGGCTTGGTGGCATAATAGTTTGCAAATTATCAACTAACGATTCTATAAATGTAAAAAAACATTATTCAAAATTTAAAAATAAAGAATCATTATTTAAATTTCAAAAGATAACTTTTCATTATCAAATTTTAAATTTAACTGTAAAAACACTAAAATCTCAATATGTGACTACATACCAAAAATGTGCACTAAACTGAGAATTTGAGTTAATTATTCATGTAGTAGATAACTATTTTATATACGTTGGGAGCTTTGATTATATTTAATACTTGTTTAGGATTGATACTACAAGAATATATGATACTTCTCGACAGATTCCGACAAACATGGTACTACAAGAAAACATGACACTTCACAATATATATGTTAACTAATTATTGTAATATACAAAAAATTCTAATGGATTCCTAACAAGCACCAATATTCGTCAGGCATCCAAAATAATTCCCACTGGAACATATAACCTTTATGTAGTCGTTTAAAATTTCAAATTTTCAACAAATTTCCTATAGATTTTTTCGTCGAGCTTTTTCCTGGAATATATTAGGAATTTTCCCACATTCATCCATAAATGTCATCTCTACTCATTCACAACAAATCACAAATAAATTTCTTAATAATTATTTTGCTCAGTGATAGATATACTTCCTATAAACCCAAAGACAAATTTACTGATGAATATTAAGATTTGAATTCATGGTGTTGGCTTAATAACAACCGGAAGCTAGAATACCCCATAATTTGAAATGTTCATACTCTGCTGTCGAAATAATATGAATATTAAGATTTGCGAGGTTTGGAAGCATTTATATATTAATGGGTTTATACTGAGATACAAGATTTAGTATATTCATGAACAAAAACTGGATTATTATAGTACTAACGAACCTTATACTACAGATAGATTATATGAACTTAGCATATATGTACATTATGGTGTAGATACTGTCCAAATGGTAAAGGATGCATACATGAAAAATTTATTGTCGATCACTGAAGAATGAGATAAATGAAAAAAACACAATTTATAAGCAATGAAATTTTTTGATATGGTAGATGCAGCTAAGAAGACATTTTACGAAGAATGTAGGGAAGGTCATTCAGTCTTATTGCCTGCAAGTAGATTCATGTCCATAAAGGCGAATTATAATTTGGCAGAAAAACGTGTGAATGTGATCGCTGAATTTGTGAGAGAGATTATGCCTAAAGATTATCTTGCACATGGTTCTTACTGGTATATAAACTTGTATCTGGTCTTAGTTGACTGTGTCAGGTGATCGATGTATGCATCAATAATGCATATTTTACTAAAGAGAAGGTGAAAGTCGGAAGAGATTTGGCTTTGGTTAAAAGACCTTGCTATCAGAAAACAAGTGGAAAAGTTCTAAGTCCAAATAAATGTATGTGGAATTTTCTGTTGACGGAAAGGTTGAAGAGGCTATATCAATTTGAATGCACAACATGACTAATGAGATGTCATGCACTGCATTCAACAGCTGGTGAGATTGCACATCCTTCAGATGCAGAATGGTAGAAGCATTTCCAATTAGTATATCTAGAATTTGAGTATGAGAGAAAAAAACGTCTACCTCAAACTATGTACATATGCTTCTGAGAGGACGCCATACTATGGTGGAAATGGACATCATCCAGGAGGTGGTGGTGGAGAACACCACAATTGGCATAAAAGAAAAATTTTGAGATTTGCCATATTTGAAAGATTATTTGTTGTGACCTAATCTAGATGTCATGCATGTTGAGAATAACTTATTCAACAATCTGTTGAACAATGTTCTAAATGTACAATTTGAAGAATATACTGGATTTGGTTGATATTTGTCCTCATAGAGAACATCGAGGTAAAGTTCATGTTCCCGTTTACCAAATGGATACAAATTCGAAGGATGATTTCTTTGATTGAATAATACACATTTTAAATTTTCTAGACGAGTATGCATCTAACTTGCGTAATTGTGTCAACCAAAGTGAAGATACATTTATTGGTATGAAGAGCCATAATTATCACGTTATGATGCAGTGTCTCCTTTGTTTTGCCTTTTATGTACTACTACTACGAAATATTCACCAAACAATTGTGTATATATTTTACATTACCATATATATAAATAGTCATTTTAAATTGATTAGCAATTACATATATACATATGTATATATATATATATATATATATATATATATATATATATATATATATATATTTGTCTTTTCTGAACTATTACTACGAAATGTTCACCAAGCAATTATGTATATATATTACATTACCATATAATATAAATAGTCATTTTAAATTGATTAGCAATCATATATATATATATACATACTTATCAAATTTTTTGTTTATGCATTGATAAGTGTTCTCTCCCATGGTTTAATCATGAGACCACTTACAGTAGATGATATCCACAATTTAGAGGACAACTTTCCTATGATCCTTTGAAAGTTTGAAAAACTATATTTTCTTTAATTTTTTGATGTTATGGAACATCTTCCTATTCGTCTCCCGAGAGAAGTAGCCATTGTGGTCATATACAATATTGATGTATGTATCTTTTTGAATAGTATATGTTTCATCTCAAGAAGAAGGACAAAAATTTATGCAAGGTGGAAAAATCCATTATCACACAAAGCATCAATGAAAAAGACTTCAAACTTTGCCAAATACTACTTTTCTTTTGAAGTTCGGATAAAAAAAGTCTAAGACAAGCTCGCCATGATAACAGAAGTGAAAGAGGCTAACTTATTTTGTTTATGTCCAAAATTCACAGAAATACATAGATCAATCACTCAAATACAATGCATACAGTCGAGAACATGTAAAATATGTCAACAAAGCATTAGAAATTGTTGGATTTCAAATCTCATACACTTTTTTGCTATTAGAATGATGTTGATGGTGTTAGCAACATAAGACATAATAGTTCAGGGATGTTATCAATTGAATCATATATTCCATGTAGTTTTGATCCATTATGTTTTTCCTGTAGTTATGCGGCGGTATCTTATTCGTGTAGATGTCAATCATTTTTAGAAAAAACTTGAGTCCATTGGAAAAAAAAAATATGTCGGGATCGATAAAACTGAAAAAAGTTGCAAATCCGCCAAGAATTCTTGGAAGATTTCTAATAAATTGGGGGGGGGGGTTAGAGTCTGAAATACACATAATAAATGTCAAAACCGGTACATTAAAAATCAATGGTCATGTAATGAATGTAAAAAAACATATGACATAACAAACATTCAATTGTCAACCATATAAAATGTCAGTATTTTAAGTCGAAAGAATTATAAACTTCAACTTAACATACAATATACTTATACAAAAGATTTCAACAATTCGTCGATAAAAATTGAAATTTAGTTTTTCTTAAGACTGTGTGAGGGTAATGCTTTGCTTGGTGGATTGTGTCTTTTGCCATCGTGGGACAGTAGTAACCTACTCTCTTGACTCACAGCACTAAGCTCATCCCGCTGGAGTGGGAGACACATTCTCCTTCATGTAGCTTCTTTAGAATTAATTTAGCCTGCCACGGGCGTGATGCATAGTAAGTAGAGGACAAAGAAAGATCTCCTGAATAGTTTACCCTGAGAGAGACAATATATTGTCATCTGCTTTGTGATTTTTCTACACTCGCTTTGGATGTTGGGCAGGATATCATTTTTTAGATAGTCAACAATGGAAGCCATCCAGGTATATTTTTCTCGATATCCGAGACTTCTGATGGTAAACATTATTCCTCTATTTATGGCCATTGAAGCACAAGAAATGGGATACTTAGCTGACTTTTAGTTTCTAGAACATAACTGAGGTTTGCTACAGCGTTGGCCTAATATTTTTTCTCTTTAGGGATTTGTGTGAGGCTTGTAGCTTGGAATTTGTCGATCATCTGTTTGGCTATTACGAAATATTTAGCCTTGTTAGCTTCTTATGTGTGATATTCATCTTGTTATTGATTGACTATAAGTTGTGAGTCGCTGAATATCTTTAGGTCTTCTGCTCCCATTGTCATGATAGGTTGAGTCAGGATATTAAAGCCTCATATTCTATATCATCATTAGTCGCTTTGAAGTTGCATTTTGCTGCTCTAGAAAATGAGTTCCTTGCTGGTGAGATGACTACCATGCCCATCCTGCTCTTCTTACGTTAGTAGACTCATCCACATATAGTTTCCATTCTCCTGCTTAGATATTATCCTTGCGGATATTAACCTCATGCTCTACTACATGGAGTATAGTTATGAAAAAGTCGCCACGAAAGTAGCTAACACTTTAGTACCTTAGGATGTGAGACCTTTGGCTTGTAGGCCGTCTCTTACAACAATTTCAGAGTTACAAAAAGTGCAGTCTCTGACTGTGTAGGGTGTCTACCCACACTCATTGTGTGTCATTCGATAAACTCTGATGGAGTTGACTGCTTAGGTGTTGGTATCGGTCGACACCAATGACTACTGATGAATGGCATGAAGCCTTCAACCTGAAAATTACATTCTTTCAGCTTCTCTTGCTTAGCCACTTCCCAGAGATCATGATCTATGATGGTGTTGACCTGGTCCCTCTAGTTTTCCTTGGCTTTCTCTATAATCGGAGCCTTTTGCTTCTTCACAGCTTATGCAGTCTGAACAACATGAGTCTCTAGCTTCTTCACAACCTCATAAATCTGTTGAAACTGAATGTCCAGCTCCTTGACATGACTGTTCAAATCTTTAAATTTCTCATTCAGATCAATATGGACATAATCCAATTTCTCTTTGAAGTCTATGTTCATCTTCTGCACTCCCTCTAGGATTAGTTCCAGCTTAGCCTCCATTTCTCTTTTTTGAGTGGCTGCAGGATCATTAAGAAATGCGTTGAGGAAGGCGTTTTTAGTGTCATCCCAGCATGTTCAAGATCTTGATTGCAGATGATTGAGCCAGCTAGATGCATCCCCAAAGAGAGTGGGGGGGGGGAGGGAAGGGGAATCTTGTAGAGTATGTAGTCTTCAAAGACTTCATGCAGCTCGATACTGAAGACTAGATCCTCAAGTTCTTCGATGTGGTTTTTGGGATCTTCGTGAGGAAGATCTTGAAAAGGGTGCTAATCCACCCAACTATATCAGTCACAGTCCATCTCAAAGTCATTCATCTCAGCAATAAAAATTGCATCAAGGATACAACCCATGTGCTTCTAACTTCTGCCTTATTGTATTACACAAGTGACCATTGGATCATGCAGGTCTCCGTGCTTAATAAAAATCAACACAGGCTGAACAGTCATCTTTGTCTCTTTACGAGCAGTGTCGATCAACACTTAATGAGTCTAACTGCTCTGTTTAAATTGGACCACTCTTATATGAATTGGACCATCACTGTCTGAATCATCTCATCAATGTCTAGCTGACAAACTCAACAGTTTTGTCTGATTTTCAAAAGTTGTTTTCTAGACAACTAGCTCAACCTTCATGTTTGAGTCCGACAACACTTGTCTGGAAATTTTGCATTTTCTTAATAATCGTTTGAACCCTTCCGGAAATCAAGGATTTGAGTAGACTCACAATAGGGAATACTATAACCTTGGGAACCGGGGCCTGGCCATAATTGACTGGTCTGGCATAATTTGAGTGTAAGACCGACTGACCCAACTTTGTCTGGCTTAAAACAGTTTGATCCTAGTTTAATTTAGATCATTGATTCATTCAATTTGATCCTAACAAACATCTATCAACTCATCTACCACTTACAGTTAATCCATTCAACTTTGGCCATCTTTTCCTAGTATCATCCAACTCTGACTGCATCGTTTAAATGATGTATATCCTAGCTTTGGAACACAAACGCTACAAAGTTCTTCCTACCAAAAAAATAATACTTGGATTATACTTCAATTAAACCAAGACATTATAGGTAAATATATTTAATATTTTGCATTACTTACTGAAGTGTTATAATCCTTCAATCTTTCAAATATATGATTACATGTTATAAGTTCTTAAGTGATTTCAGATTTCTACTACAAAAAGAAGAAAAAGAAAAAAAGAAAAAAAAATGTTACAAAAATATCAAATTTATACACACTGGCAAATGCACAATTTACATGAAAATAGTAATACAAAACTAGCTTGTATTTCAATTCAACAGCTGTGATTACTAAAAACTATTAAATTATGTGGACATGTATTATCTAGTCTCATTCGACTGACACAAACTATAACTAGTAGCATCTTTTTCTCATATACTTCAGTGTGGGTGCCAAAAAGCCAATCGTGATATCATTATTCAAAATGTTGACAAATATAATATACTTTATGGTAATATATGTCTCATGGTACAATCCATGAATGCGGAACGTCGTTTATATAAAAACCATACAAGCTTCCTAATATATATATATAAATATATATACAAGTTACGATCATGATAAAGTATTTCACACGGATTCTGCATGTTCTTCACTCTTTTTCACATGGCTCATCAATCGCAAGTCTCACTTTCTGGTGACTTGTGTATTTTCTCGTCTACCACACATACATGCACAATCTCAATTTCGAACTCAGATTATGACACAATCATCTCTTATCGGTTACAAACCCGTGTCCAGTTGTGTAGTGAAATATTGTTTTTGAGTTAGGCCATGTTCAATATTGATGTTAGATGTTGTATCTGAATGCAAATTAATATTCAAATGTTATTCGTTTTGATACAATTACATTACCATTTAGATGCTATATCTGAATGTAAATCCACAACATTTAGAAAATTTAGATATTTGATATATGTGTTTTTCGTCAAAAATACAAAATTAATTTTAGATATATTTATTTAAATATTATAATTAGTTCATTATTAAAAATAAAAATTGTTCTTTAATTTTTTTTAGTTATTAGTATTCAGATGCTACTATAATTTTTTTAAAACAACAATATTTCAAATACAAAAATAAACAATATCTCGTTGTAAAGTTAAAAAACAAATAATATTTGGGTGCTATATTTAGATGTTGTATTTAGATACTTGTCAAATACAAAAAACGAACATGACCTAAGTTTAGTAATTCTAAGGATGAGTTGCCTAAAAATGGTATTTTGGGTTATTCTGATAACCAAAGAAGTAGGCAAGGAATTTATCTAATCTAATCTTATTATTGAAGACTTTGTAGTGGGCTTTCGAGTGGCTTGATCGTGGCCATGGAACTTCCACTACGCTTTTTCTCCCAAATCATCCTCCATATCTCCAAAACGAACCGTAATAAACCGACTAAATCTACATCAACTTATGTATTATTCCATGAATTTTTGACATTTCCATACTTTTAGTTCTACAGACCAAAAACAAAAGAGCAAACTGTACACAAAGACAAATTAAATGTAATTTATAGTACTTTCCAACATAAAATCCACTTAAATTCAACCAATAAGAGGATGCAAAGAACAGAAAAAAAAATTGAATGTTATTGAGTGATGGGTGGTTAACGTACTAATGGTGTTAAACTGCACAAAAAAGCAGTTAAAGAGTTCTTCGAGTACAATGTCTTAAAATGTGAGTCCATTATAACCCCTCAAAACCAAACACACATCCATTACATGATCTCTTCTTCACTGGCGTATAATGGTAGTTTGAGCAAAGATATTCAGAAGATATAATGGGGAAAACAAGCAAGTGGATTCGAAATTTCTTAACCGGAAAGAAAGAGAGATCAAAGGAAAAGATTATTCAGAGCGAGTGTGGATTCACTTCACCGGTTCTAAGCACTCCTAAAGAGAAACGTCGATGGAATTTTAGACGTTGTTCTGCCACTAGACCACCAGCTTGTGCTTCTACCCTCAAAGTTTCATCTCCAACGGCTCAACCGTCACTGCCTACACCGCCACAACCATTTGAGGTCGCAAACGTGGACACCGAACATGAGGAGAACAAGGACGCTTCAACCGCGGAGATTGCGATGGCTGTTGAAGTATTTGCAGCAGTGAAGATTCAGGCTTCCTATCGTTCCCATTTGGTAAACACTGAAAACCAAAACTCAAAAAAAATATTACTCCCTCTGTTTCGATCTAAATGTCCTTGTAGAGAGAAAAAAATTTGTTTCAAAATAAGTGTTGTTTTATAATTTCGAAATATGTTTTATTAATATGTGTAAATAAACTCAGACAATTAAAATGAAACGGAGGGAGTATCTGTTTTTTTTTTCTAGCCTCAAATTATTTCTAACGAATCAGTTTTAAATTTTATGGGGGCAGGCGAGGAAAGCATTAAGAGCCTTAAAAGGGTTAGTGAAATTGCAAGCACTTGTGAGAGGTCATTTAGTGAGAAAACAAGCAACAGCAACACTTAGATGTATGCAAGCATTGATTACACTTCAGACTAAAGCTCGAGAACAGAGGATTCGTATGATAGGAAATTCAACACCCAAATCCACAAATCCAAGAACACCGATTCATAAAATCCGGATCAATAACATTTACAACGTAATGGATATAACCCAAATCTCAAAATCCAATCTTGACAACATCCAGATCCTAAAGTTTCTAACCTTGACGACTCTGTTTTTGTTCATGCAGGAAAAGTTTCTAACTTTGACTCCTCTGTTTTTTTTTTCATGCAGGAGAATGACGAGAACATTGAAATGGAGAATCAGTCCAAATTTTACTCTCCAGCTCCTTCTATAACCGACATGAGTCCTCGATATAGTAACCATTTCGAGGATTGTAACTCGTTCAACACAGCTCAAAGTAGTCCTCAGTGTTTCAGATTCAAAGAGTATTACAATGGAGATACTCTGTCTTCTTACGGCTACCCTCTCTTCCCAAATTACATGGCTAATACTCAGTCTTCTAAAGCCAAGGCTCGGTCTCAGAGTGCGCCGAAGCAGAGACTTCATGAGATCTATGAGAAGCATACGAGCGCGAGGAGAAGATCTAACGTGGAAGCACCAAGGAACAGTGTATCTAAAGCTGTACGGATACAGAGATCTTCACCTCGATTAGGAAAGGAAAGTCAACATCAGTATTATCCGTGGATGGCGACTAAACTCGATAGATCAAACATTTCGCTTATGGAGAGCGAATGCGGATCTACCAGTTCAGTTATGACCAATGCCAACTACGGTAGACATGTTGATGTGAGTCCGGAAATATTACTTGTTTCCCAAGAAAACGTTATTTGAGATTAGATTTGTGACAAATATTTATTTTTGTTTGTTTCCTTGTTGCAGGTTCAGGGGAACGTGCAACAATTGTGATTTAGAAATTCTTAAGTGAGATTACTGGAAAAACATAGACCGGCCTAGAAACTGAAGAATGGTTCAAGAAAGAACCAAACCTCTATATGTTGTAGAAGAGATATCTCGTCCTAAATCTTGATTCTTGCTTTTCATCTTTAAAATTGTCATTGATGTTCTCATATTTTTGGCTAATTTGTTAGTGTTAGTCAAATCCATGTTCCAAAAAAAAAAACAAATCCATGTTCCTATATATTTATGTGCTAGTGTGGTGATGAAACGAGAGCCAACATCAAGGGGCGGGTATATCCGACATTTATTCGATTTCACTAGGTCGTAAACTATATAGTAGTCCTAGGCATTCGGTTCTGTTCCAGTTCACTTATTTTGATGATTTAGTTCTTTGATTCTAGAGGTTTAGGATCCGTTCATATACTTAGAAAGTTTTGTTCGGTTTTGGTTTGGTTATTTTAGTTTTCGGTTCGATTAACAAAGTTGAAAACCGCCGGATCCCATTTGGTTCCAGTTTTTCAGTTAATTCAGGTTAAAAAATAAAAAAAATTTGGGTTTAGATTAAATACCAGATTTTCAGGGTTTTCGGAAAAAAATTCGGATAATTCAGATATTTTTAAATATTTTGAATAAAAGATATTCTAGAAGTTTGATTTTTTGGTATTTCGACTTATAAATAATTTTTTTTAAAAAATTATTTAATTATTTTAAAACTAAATATAGTTAATTTATAAATATATAAACTATATTAAAGAATTTATGGTATACATTCGGTTCTCAGTTTGGTTCTGGGTTTTCGGTTCTAAAAATATAAGATCCACTAGTATAATTGATATGATCCATATCCGAACTGAACCTTGTTTTCTGGTTTGAGTTCTTTAATTCCGGATAAATGTGCCCAGGACTACTAGATTGTAAAGAAAAAATAATGAAAACAAATTTAACAATTCTAATAAACCAATACCATATGATGTTGTAGTTTTATTTTCGGTTCTTTATTTTTTAAGTGAAAAATATAAAGTAACTTAACCAATTATACATTAATAACAGGCCCATGTTGATATTCTATATAACTACCAAGTAAATCTTCTCCCCAGCTCAATAATACTACAATACTTCTTTTCTCCTTCTTTTGTTTTCGTATCCACTACAATCACAAAATGATGATATTTGCGTTGCGTATGCCAAAACACACCTTTGTTAGCAGGGACTTCTTGTTTTTTTTGGGACAAAAGATAGTATACTAGTTTATTCTAAACAAATCAGTTAACCATAACAGTGAAACTGAATTGACATATACTATTGCTGATAAAAGATTTCAAACACTTCGTGTCAAACTATCGTCTTTATGTTTCAGGGACTTCTCCTCTTCACCTTTTAATTAGAAATAATTGAATCATATCTTATTCACTTATTTTACATATCTCAACAACTTCTTGCCCTAGCCTTTCAATTTTCTAACTGTATCGTTTTATTTCGCTTACCTAAATAATGGCACGGTACACGTTTTATTTATACATGAGTTAGTTAAACTGTCTTTAACAATTGTACATTTGGGATTAAATACCGTAGTTGGTTAATCATTGTTCAGTGCCGTAACTGTTTTTATAAAATTTAACGAGGACGAGAAGGATCCAATAATGCGACTCTTTTAACAACGACATTTCTCCATACCTAAACATTGACAATTCACCGACTATGGCAGTATGAATATAATAACTAAGGACCCTACACTTTATCTTACATACAGAAAATGGCTACACTTTCTCAATGAATAATACAAAATACACACAAATATTTGTAGAAACGATTGGTTTAAGAAAAAAAACGGGTCTTGGTTTATACAATAATCATGTACTTCAATCATATAATAATCGGGTCAGATTCTATAAAATAATAGTAAATGGTTTCAATATGGTTAGACCTATTTTCTAAATCGATTTAATTATCTTAATTTGACACAACTTTACGTTCAACCAGTTTATCAATGTTAATATAAAGTTTACGTTATTAGGAGTATAACACTATACCATCATAAACCAGTTTATAAGTGTTTAGTATAAAGTTTACATTCTATTTTTTTTAGTTATAGAAAAGAATATCAATAGATTTTCCTAACATACTTAAAATATATGTTAAATTAGTTTACCTATTCCACACTTAAATATCCAATCAAAACAGTTTTAACCCCCCACCCCCACCTCCAAAATATATATCTAACCAAAACAGATTAGAAAATTTGGTATTCATGGATAAAATTTATCCATCAATAACTTGGTATCTCTAAAAAAAACCGCAATGATAAATTATTTAACAAAAATACAAGAAATTTTTAGAGTTAGTATGATATACAAAAGGTGAATGTTAAGAAGCGAATGCAAAAAATAGAGGAAAAACAACCATTAAATAATCCAGTGACACCTCAAACATTAAGCTTGCAGAATATATGCTTAATTGATGGTTTATGGATTTCTGAGGCTCAATTCAGTGAATATGGATAAGTGTGGAAAGAGTCTTCAGGATAGAAGTAATTTTTGGGACTAAGGAATCAAATGAGATGTGTTTCATCTAAAGATCGAAGCGCTTACATGGGGTATACAAATTATGCTTCAGTATTCAATATATCAAGACTTCGAAATATACTGCAACATCTAATCTCAATGATTCAAAACCTAACAATAAGACCAAGAAATTTAACGGAATTAAATGAGTTAACTTGTAAAGGAATGGTTTCAATACTTCAGGTTTCAATACTTCAACATTGTTTACCATTCTCGAGCGCAAAATTGAATTATAGATTCTCTAGCTAAGACTACACACTTTTCACATGATTTTTTTTTGTTGGTTGTTATATTCCGATTTGGTTTTCAAACCCACATTTTGTTTGAGTAATAAAACAGTTTTTTAATATAAAAAAATAAATTATGAAAGTTTCCATATTTAGTTGGAGAAAAGTTTGGAATCATTTAAAAAAAAAATATCCTAGATTTGAATACCAATTTTCTATATAATATATACCATTTACGAATCACACTTGGTTACAAAAGATTTGAATAATATATTAACGATTTCCTTTTCAAATTTTCTGAAAATTTTACATTCCTAAATAAATGCTAATTAATAATTGTTAAGACCTTTTAGAGACATAACCTTGGATATCAATAAAAAAAATTGTCACAAAATAGAACACAAGAAAAAAAAATGACTAAAATATTTCATTAAAGAGATAAATATACACTTATATCCCTAGGGTTAACTATTCTAGACTTAGGGTTTATAGTTAAGGGTGAGATTTTGGAGTTAGAGTTTCAAATTTTTAAAAATAAAAATAAAAAATAAAAAAATTCAAAATAAAAAGAAACTATTTTGGTTATTTTTTTCCTTGAAAACTATTTTTGTGACAAAACTTAGAGAATTGCCTAACTTTTTAAGGATATTCAATATTGATTATCAACAAGAATCTGCAAAATTTTAAAATAAAAATAGAAAATATATTTTAACAATTAAAAAATTCATTTTATTTAAATATTTAGTAAAAATCAACTATATATTTTTCATATTACTTCAGAACATTTAATATTATTGAAAACAAAATCTTTCCTTCGGATTTTGTGAACAACAATTTATATAAATGTGTATTCTCATAGAATTTTAAACAAATTAAACTGAATCTACAAACTTATTCTAAAATTATCGTACATCAACAAGTTTATACATGATTATGACCAATAAAACAATTTTAGACTAGTTACCATTATTACACGATACAGATGCTTACTATATTACCTACCATTACATTTTACATAAACTTTATTTCTTTCTTTATCATTTTGGGCTTTTGCTGAGGACTTTACATGATAATTGAGTTGTCATTGTTAGCTTCGTTTGGGGAGCAAAAAGATTTTTTTTTTTGCTTAACAAAAATCATGGTTTTACTGTTAGGTTTTGAATCATTGAGATTAGATCTTGCAGTATATTTCGAATTTATGTTGAATACTGAAGCATAATTTGTATATCCCAGGTAAGCGATTCCATCTTTAGATGAAACACATCTCAGCAAAAAAGAAAAGTTACAAAATTGTTCTCACATATAACTCTTCTTAGGACATCTTACCTTCTCTTTGTTATGTCTTGTCTATTCCTTTCTTCACTCTCTTATTACTTTTGTTTTGGGAAATCTTGATGACCCCCCCCCCCCCCCCTGATTATCCTCTTTTTGGACTTGAACGTACACTTATTGATGTTTGTTGGTGGAATGTGAGTTGCGTGTTAAAGAAAAGGAAGTATATACGCATCTTGGCTTTTTGGGATTAATATATATTGCGATTGCATATAGTATTTTGACAACCACTTTTCGTACCAAACCTAATAATGTAATAAACACTATACCAAAACATAGTTCGTAATTTGTTAATGCCCAAAATTAAACAAACATATTTTAATCACGCTGGAAAAGAAACAATTATTATTACAATTGTTTATACAAATCAAAATTAGTTTTAATGCTGATGGTTTACGTTAATTATAATTATAGAAGCGTCTTAAATCTTAATACACCAATAAAAAAATCCAGCATTCGTTGGGGAAAGTGCATACATTAGAAAATGCAGCTAATATATTGACCAAGCCTATTACAATAGAGAAATTCACGCATTTATTCCATGTTGACCGACGCTAAAGCAAAGGAGGTCCCCTTAAAAGATAGACGAGATAGAGTTTTGTATAAATTTTTGTTATGGTGGAGTTTGTTAATTCTAGAAGTGTCTTAAGTCTCTATGCACCGGCAAAAAGATGGGTATTTGTCTGGTATTCATTAGAAAATTTACTTTTTCTAGGATAAATATGTATTTCTAAAGAAAAAAAGAAAGTTTTCTAAAGCTACTATAAATATGGGTTTAATGGGTTGTAAAGTGATTCACTCACATAATAATATACAAACTTTAAACGAGTATTTGTTTTAGTTGTTTTGGTTTCTTTGCTTTCTTCAAGTTTGATTCGCGTTTGTTCACAATAATTTAATTATGAATATTTTATAATTAGAATAAATAAAATTTATTTGATATTTAAATTTGGGATGAACTTTTTATTTTACATTTTTTTAGAAAAAAACAGATATCTTACTACAAATAATACCTAAAATGATTTTTTCAACATTTGTAGTTCAGTCCAGATTATTTTTACAACACTGAGCCTAATCGGCTAGCAACAAAAACTCAAACAAAAAAATACCAGTAAGCATCCATAAATTCCATACAAATGTGGAAAAGATAAAGTTCATGGCAATAACTGATACATAAAACAGTTTATATATCAAAACTAATGAAATTAGACCCACATAAATCATGTGTGGTAGGCTGTGTTTGTTTGAATATTTTGCAAATGGAACATCTTTCATCTATGGAACTTAAAATGTATGATTTGAACGATGACCACTCTAACGATGCATATACCATCTTTATTAAATTAGAACATTTTATTACAAACACCACATATAACTATCAAACACACATTCATACACCTCCTTGTAAAGCATCTAGTAGATTCTCTTCATCCATCCTTAATTAGATTCTCAAACCTAGATGCTAACATATCCAGCTTGGTTCTCTTGACACTTGTAGTACCTTCAGACATATTCTCCAATGTCTTCCACATCTTCTGAGATGAAGCACACTAAAAAATCAATTTAAATGTAGCTTATATCAATAGCATTGTAAATCATAGTCTTGACCTTAGAGTTGCAACTTGAATCCTTTTTCTCTGCAAAGCCCATTGATCTCCCGGCTTAAAAACTTCACCATGCTTATCATCCACCATCATATGAGCACTCTAACCAACTTCAATAGAACTCCAACAATCTTCATCAAGACCACTGATAAAGGCTTGCATACGTACCTTCCAATATCCATAATTGGATGGATAAAGATGTGGTGGTCTTGTCATAGACATTTTTTGATATGCCTCCATCAAAAACTTTGTCATTTTTTCTAAACCAGTTTTTTTCCTCACCCTTCAAGATCTCACCAATAACTTAGATGATCCGCCCTAATACCAATTGTAAGTGCATGAAGGTCAAAGTCAAATGCATAAATAAATATGACACAAGTTTTTCTCTTTTCAAATTCACTAGAACAAGAAAGAAAATTATAACTTATTTGCTAATGCATAAATCAGGCACAAACCTGCTGAAATGCCACCATTTTTCCATTACAAGAATTATTTAGGATAATCTCAATCATAAGCTCAAATTCTCCATAGAGTCTAGACTTCAATCTTCTTACACTCAGAAGTATGACAGTAAGTACTTTAATACTCAAAGCACAACACTAACTCCAAAAACTTGATCACACAAACATCAAAAAAAAAATCTCTCGGTTTTCTTATTTTGTAGTGACATGTTTCTTCATAGAGACATGTTCTCCTAGTATACATAGCCCTTTCTAAATTCTTCCAAAATGCAACTTAATTAATTTTATTTTCTCTCTTAATGAATAACTTTTCTTTTTCCTCTTTAAGTAATATCATTTGTACTTAATGTAAATTTTCTAATAAATTTATTACCTCTTCTCCAAGTTTAATACTCTCTCTGTTTCATAATAAGTGTCATTTTAAGTTTCTGCACACGTATTAAGAAAACATTTAATTTTGCATATTTTCTATATAAAAACATCATTTCCCATACACCTAACACTATTTCAACCAATAAAAAATTAAATTTGAAAATAAAATTCATAAATTTTGCATTGAAAATAGAAAACGAGATTTTTTATGAAACAAAAATAAAACACTCTTTGCGAAACGGAGGGAGTAAGTCTATAAACATCACAAAACACGAACTTCAATTCAGTCCATTTTCATAAGTTATGCATGTACTACTTCCGAACTAATACAAAATATACATATTTAAGCCATCTATTGTTTTTCTAACCTTTCTATGGTCGTATATTTTAGATAGTCTTTCTAAAGAAGACTATTTCACCCTATCATATAAGAGAGTTTTTTTTAGTTGTCTACTTTTATTTCTAATAAACATGATTTTTATCCTAATTCAATCACTATTCTACCAATATCAAACACACATTTAACCTCAAATGAGACTATTCATACAAAAGATCCAGAATTTCAACCTTAGCAGGAGAAATGAACTACTAGTTACAATTAGTTTCAATCAGCATCTAAATACAGCAAAATATAGTTGTTCGTTTAGCATGAAAACTTCACTTTGCAACTGTTTGTTTTCCCCCTTATTTTTATATATTAAGAGAAAAGTATTAAATATTTGTTTATTGTTTCGTTAATGCATATCTAATCTATTAAAAGAGAAGTACAAATATAAACTACCCCTTAGTTTTTCAATTTATTTACAATGACATGCCACTAAAGTTATTAATTAACCTATCTTTTAGGATTTATTGTCTTTTCAAGTTTAATTAATGTATTTCCTTAAATTAAAGTATAACAAATTGTCTACAACTTATTTAAAGAAAACTTCATATAATCATGCTAAACAATAAATTATACTTAATCAATGTCAAAAATATAATAAAATATTCATAAAAACGGATTGGTTATTTTTTATTGATATATTAACTATGTCCAAAAACACAATAAAGTTATAAAAATACATAATATAAAACATGAAATTATAAAAATATATTGAATTATTTAATTGTATAAATCAAATATAGCCATAGAAAACAATTTTAATTTACATTAAAATTTTGATCCATAAAAATATATTTGCGTGAACACATAAATCTATATTTTAAAAATATAGGTGATACAATTGACGGATAAAAAAAATTATTCATTATAAATTATAAAATTATTATTGTTTAGAAAATATATTAAATAATTATTTAATACAGATAAATTTTAAAATATATATTATTATTTTATATAAGATAAACAATTTTTTATTTGAAAATAAAAACGAATACCCGTGCGGACGCACGGGTCAAACTCTAGTGGTTAATTAAGAAGCTATAAAGAGTTAATATACATGTCTTTTTCTATAAAGTGAGTGTAAATATATATACTTGGAATTATCCAAAATAATTAAAAGATATCTAAACTAATTATCCAAATACTCAAAATACCAAAAATATTCTAATTACTTACTGTTTATTAGTCCAAATTTCTAAACAACCTAATTTCAGTTAATTTTAGATATTTAGCATATCATATTCAAATTTATATATTTCATATTATTTTTATTTTTGAACTTTAAAGATTTTAAGGTATATTAAAAACTAAATTTATTTTCATAATTTAAATGAATATCCAAATCTGAACTAATGCAAAAAAAATCTGAATAAAATAAATTGAAATTTATAAATAATTGAATGATATTTAAATTTCTAACTGAAAATTCAAAATCAGAATAGACCCGAAACAAATTCAAAATTTGAGTAGATACCCAAATATTCATCCATAAAAAACAATTGTATACATGAATAATTGAATACATGCCAAAACTTTAGTTACCGATAAATCCGGCTTTTGTATATTATCAAATAAATCATATTCACTAATTGAACTTACTGTACTTGGTGTGGCCACATCTGTCGTGTCGTATGTTGAATACAATGACCTGTGAGATGATATGTCACAATGCGTTCCTGCATATCAAATTATTTGGAAATATCTTATATATATATTTATAAAGTCATACTTCCTAACAGATTGCCGACAAATTAAAGCTAATCCTATTCGTTAGTCTCGGCACACTTGCGGTATATTACTATGAGAAATTCTCTTAGATAGCCTCTTTTAGTTTGTTTGTCACAAAAATAGTTTTGAAGGAAGAAAATGATCAAAATGTTTTTTTAGAAGCTAAAAAATTCATTTATATGCATTTATACCCTTAGGGTTAATTAATTTGGACTTTAGGGTTTAGAGTTTAGGGGTGGGTTTAGGGTTAGGGTTTCAAATTTCAAAAAAAAATTTAAAAAAAATTAAAATTTCAAAAAAAAAAAAGTCTATTTTGGTCATTTTATTTTTTTAGGACTATTTTTGTGACAAAAACTTAAAAACTATTTAAGAGAATTGCCCTATTATTATTATTTTATTTTTTATGCTGTATATTATTATAATTGCCACTTTTTCACTTTGAAGAATACAATTTTCTTGTTGTGCTATATCTTAGATATTTACACGGTGTTAGTGAATGTTTTTACTGACTCGTAATATTACACTATACTTTTTAATATTTTGTTACTTTTGAAATAAAATCACAGATTCAATCTTTTAAAAAAATTAAAGATTCTTTGACCATTTATCTTGTTCCTAATCCAATACTAGATTGAATAGACCAAGTAACAAAATCTTGTAACAAAAAACAACAACAACTTAATCCTCTATGCCGATATACACTTTTAAAAAAAGAAATATATACATATAATTCCGTTTAAAAAAAATATTTATATTGAAGAATTCAACGTTAAGAATTTCAAGTTACGTTAATAGTCTATTTATTATAAAATAAACTTAAACGTTAAGAATTTCAAGTGTTGCCAAAAAAAAAGAGTTCCCAAAAAGGCAAGAGTTATCATAAAGTATCGAATATATTGTTACTGTATGCACCAATCATACTAATCATTCTCTTGTCTTGCAGTCCAGAAGAGAGAGAAAGAAGGGAATGTTGTGTATGTGTCTCTCCATTAAAGAGACAATATAGGTTCAAGACTTTCGGTCCTTTTTACAGCTCCGTTTCACTGTAAAGCAGACATCCCTTTGTATATAGATTTTTTTTTTCTGGGTAAGTATTTCTTGATCCTTTTCTTTTTGATGTTTCATTTTCATATCGAAAATAGTATTCAAAGAGTCGCTGTTGCTTGCACCTAACTCGAGTTTTCCTCTCCTGAATTTCAGTTATATTGAGTTCCTTAGGGGGAAAGAAATATTGAAAAACTGTTTCTTTCTTCTTTTTTTTTGTCCCGGGATCTGTTGTTACCCTATTTTCATATTTCTGGCAATTTCATATGAAAAAAAGCTCCACAAGCAAGAGTTCTTGATTTTTTCACCTTGTGTGTGTATGTATATAAGTGTGATTACTTTTCTTCCCAAAGCATGATGAAGATTTTTCCCCCTTTGCTGTCTCTATTGATGAAGAATCTGCCTCTGTGATACATGTTGAACTATGCTCTGATCCTAATCTTGCTTTTCCTCCTTTTTCTCCCAATTCTTGTTTGTGATTTGTTAATGATGATTACATTTTTGATTTTTGTTTCTTGCATCCACAAAAGATTTCTCTTGCTTGCTGCTGTTCCTGAGCTGAGATTTCCTTTGCTTTAACAGAATGTGTATAGCTTTTGGTGAATGCAAGTGTATTATTATTATTATTTTTTTAATTTTTTTTGTAACATAATGCAAGTGTATTAAATAAATGGAAACTGTGCATTGAAGCTTTAATCATATTTGCTTCTTTGAAAATGATTTTGCGTCTATCTCTCTGAAAGAATTCTGTTCTTCCTCCAGGAAGATCCTGCATACAAGGACCAAAGTGATATCCGACATTTGGTACAAAGTGCAAAGGTTTGTTTTGGATTAGGAAAGCACCTTAAATCTCATGTAACTTACCTTTGATTGTTGACTTCCTTATAAGGTCACATTTTCCTATTTTGTAGAATTCTTATTTTCTAGAGTACTAGTAGTCGGTTCAAAGGGGATCAAGCAGTTGAGCAAACCTATTCTTTTCAGCCGCTGTAATGGCCAACCACTTGCAGTCAGACTCCACGAGGCTGTACTCATGGTGGTGGGATAGTCACATTCCTAAAAACTCAAAATGGATTCAGGACAATCTTGCAGGTCTTCTTGATTTCTCCTTTGTGTTCTTTTATATGAGTCTCTTGGATATAGATTTGGAAATAAAAAACTTAACAGGAAAATGATTTGTTTGTGTTGAACCAGATATGGATTCCAAAGTCAAGACAATGATAAAGCTCATCGAAACAGACGCAGATTCGTTTGCAAGAAGAGCAGAAATGTACTACAAGAAACGTCCAGAGCTCATGAAACTAGTTGAAGAGCTATACAGAGCTTACCGTGCTTTAGCTGAGAGGTATGATCACACGACAGTGCAGCTTCGTCATGCGCATAAAGCTATGGTTGAGGTGTTTCCTGACCAGATTCCTTTCGACCTGATTGAGGATTCTGCATCATCTACTTCTGGACCTCATAGAGAAAACATGCAAAAAGATAGTGCTGCAAGTAAAAGTAGTTTAAGTCAGAACGAATTGTACCAAACTTCTGATGCTAACGAAGGAGATAGTGAAGCTGAAAGCTTGAAGAGAACTTTGCTTGAGCTTCAGACTGAAAAGGAGGCTTTGAATCTCAGGTATCAGCTAAGCTTGAACAAACTATCAAGATTCGAACAGGAGCTTAGTAATGCTGAAAAGAATGTTAGAGGATTTGATGAACGTGCTTGCA